>PVJI01010556.1:0-59983 GCA_004026765.1 Micronycteris hirsuta
GGGGGGAGGGGAGAGGCTGCAAATAACTGTAATTAAACAAAAAAATTAATAAAA
Organism: Micronycteris hirsuta; assembly: GCA_004026765.1. Classification (NCBI taxonomy): domain Eukaryota; kingdom Metazoa; phylum Chordata; class Mammalia; order Chiroptera; family Phyllostomidae; genus Micronycteris; species Micronycteris hirsuta. Next base: position 55 of record PVJI01010556.1, read on the forward strand.
AAAAACTGGAGGAATATGAAGTGCTGGCAGGTGTAGCCGATTGAAGGAGGTGTTGGAAATGAGGGCTGCAAAGAAAGGTCGGTGAGGGGGATTTAAACCCAGACACAGCAGCCGTATCGCTCTCTTGGACCATGTGGCTGAGGAGTGGGGACCCCTCTGCCTGAGAGACAGAGGCAGGACCATGTGGCTTTGGGTGCCTTTCTTTGCCATGTGGCCTAGGAAGCAGCAGACACTTTGCCTGGAAGAAAAGGGGTGAAAGGACTCTTGCTGGTGGCTATGAGAAGGTGCCACATGGTTTTGGATTAACTGGAGATTGCGGTGGCTACACAGTGAATGGTGTTGGAACTGAGGATCTGCCTGAATCATGGACTTCTACTTCTTTCCCTGAGATACAGTACCCTGGACTGGGCAGGGGGAGAAGGGAGGACTGTGTGTTTGTGGGTATTCTAGAGAACTTTAGTATTTTAAAGGAGACCTTAAGTCATTATTCCAAGCCTGTATAACTTGTAAATAAATAATTCTTTTCCTTTTCACAAGTCTCTGGTATTGAGAGACTTCTTTCCATTGGTGGTGTGCAAAATGGACCTAGAGCAGGGCTGGGGAATTGTGCCCCGTCGGCCCTTTTGCTCTGTCACACAGGGAGCCAGAGAGGGAAAGCCGTACTTCCCGTGTATCAGTTCTCTCAAATCTCTGGCCAATACGTGAACCATACATTAACTGGAAATATTTCAGCTAAAAACAAAAGACATGAACTGACATTTGAGCTACTTCTGGTGAGACAGTTTGTACTTTTAGTCCAATTAAGTTATCCATGTGATGAAACAAATATTCTATTAGTTGGAAAGTAAAATAGAATATATAATCTCCCCAAAATAACATTTACAATGCTCTGAATAGAACCTGAAATTATTTGACATATGAAGAATCAGGAAACTGTGACCATTCTAAGAGAAACAGCTATCAAAGAAAGCTAACTCTGAGATAATGCAGATGTTGGAATTAGTAGACAAGGTATGAAAGTAGCTATGTTAACTGTGTTCAGTGAGTTAAAGTAAGGATGCTTACAATGGATGAAAATTTAGAAAAACTTAGCAGTAAAACAGAAAACATTAAAAAGAACCCAGTGAAAATTCTAGAAATAGAAAAGCACTGTATCTGAATTGAATTCCCTGGATGAGCTTAACAGCAAAATGGAGATGACAAAGGAGCAGTAAACTTGAAGAATGATCAGTAGAAGTTACTCAACCTAAAAAAGCAAAAGAAAGAAGATTTAGAAATTTGAAAAAATATTTAAGAATATCTGGGCAATATCAAAAGTTCTAAGATAACTGGAAGTAGAGTTCAGAAGAGAGGAATGGGAATAGACTATAAAAAGTAAAAAAAAAAGGTCTAAAAATGTCTTTAATTGGATGAAAGACATAATACCACAGATTCAAGAAACTAAGCAAACCCAGATCAAGGCAAATGTAAACCAAAAGTGAAAAGAATATCTCAAAAATACCAAAAGAAAAATAAATAATTACCTATAGGAGAATAATAATTCATAAAATCAGAAACATCTAATTGGACACTATAACAACACAAGGTGACGCAAACAACATCTTTAAAGTGCTAAAGTCAAGTCCTGGAACTGCATAAGGTCACTAAGAAAGTAGATTAAAAAATCCAAGAAATTGGATGAAGTGATTAAGAGAGATGAAACAGTGAATGGCAGGTATGTTGGAAAATGTATTAATAAGGAGGAAATGATCAAATGTGTCAAATGCTGCTATTATGTCCAGAGCAGAGAATTGAACATTGGATTGAAAACAAGGACATCAGTAATAATCTTGATAGAATGGTGGCTTAAAGATTAACAGGAGTGGGTAAGAGAATGAAAGGAAAGGAACAGGAAATTATAAGTAAAGGTGCCTTTTCACGAAGTGTTTCTGCATGGGGAAGAAACTGAAATGGAGTAGTAAAGGGTAAAGTGGGGTCAAGAGAAAGTTTTATTACGTTAACATGCTAATTAGCAAAAGAAGCAAACCAAAAGTAATAATTTGGATAAAAAGGAAGAGATTATCCACTGTTTTCAGGTTGGTAGAATAAAAACAAAACAGTCAACTGAATTAGAATAAAAATTCATACATATGAATACGTGACTTGAATTCTCATATCTCCTCTATATTGGGCAAAACTCTGCTCCCCAGGCTTTACACTTTGGTCATTTGTCAATGTAAAAAATACTTAAAAAGTATGGCCATTAGAATTTTTGTGAAGTTTTATATGATTTTAGAGAGTCACAACTTTGATTTTTTTCTTTGTATTATTTATATATGGGTGCATTCCCCAAATTATAAACAGTGTTTCAAAAATTGGTTTTAAGTTATTTTAAATCTCCAAATGTATTTTTCCAATAATATTGATATAATATGATGTGTACGATTAATCTGGCTAGTCCAAAAAATCCTGTATGTAGCTGAATTGTAATACTAATTATCTGGGACATTTCAGCTGTTCAGACTTCTCTTTCTATGGAAAAACTTACTCTACTCAAGATTCTGGAACACATCTCCCATTATGAAGTGGGCTTGGAAGTGGGAGTGGAAGCATAGCCTCCTATTCCCACTCCCCACCCTCACCTTCCAACAGTGAGGGTAGGGCATTAAGTTTCTCATGGCGTCAAGGATTTAAGCAATGGGTTCATGGAGATCCTGGACATTTTTTCTTCACCAGTGAAAATTAAATGAAGAGCCAGGAAGTCACTACAGCTATAGTGATGAACAGGAAGTTTCAGCAGCTAGGATGTGTTGGTGAGTTCTAGGCTACATAGCTGCTTAAAATACGTATATATGTAAAGGCATGTTAAAGTCTTTCTGTGCTGTTTAAGATTATGTTGAGTGTGTGTGTGTGTCTATATGTATGTACATGTGTGCTCTTATTTCTGTATATACTGAAGTCTTATTGACCTGAAAATCCAACATCTAAAAATGTCAATGAATAAACTTTTGTTCAGATCTTTGATTTTATGTTGAGATAAATGTCCATTAAATAAACTAAAAGTGTTTTTCTGCCCAAATATGTTTTAAAGTATGTACAGGAAAACCCCACTTCTATGTATTCTGCACCTACCACATTGTGCGATGATCATAATGTATGTATTTAATGATGATGCTCAGGGCAGGAAATAAATCCTGAGGGAAATTCTGAATCATCCATATTTAAATTTTTATAAATCTTTGAACATTGATACACCATATAATTCTTGGGTAAAAGGAATGTTAACCATAGCAGCTCCCAATTACAGGGATGAGAACTTATGGTTGTTTCCTTAAGTGAAGAGACACTTTATTTAGGCCTATTGAAGGGTTTTTTTTTTTCTTTAAGTTTTCATTTTGATCTCTTGGGTCATCCACACTATATTGAAATGTAAAGCTGATACTTTTTGATACACTTTAGACGTTAAGAATTGAAGGTGCATTCACCTATATGTGAGGACATTGAATGGTTTTAAACTTGCTGTATGGATTTTTTTTATCTCAAACGCATTGGGCAAGCATTTGAGATCAAAAGGTTTAGAGTCATTGTAATTACAATTCATTGAGAGTAAGAATTACAGCTAAGTAATTTTCTTTTCTTGTCTCAAAACAAATGGGTACACAGATGTATATTCTGAATACTTTTAGAGTCTTAATTGCCTGCCATGAGGTAGTAGTTAGGAACATGATTAAATGGGTTAAGACACATCTATAGAAAGGAAACCTCTAAGTGAGAGAGAATGTACTTGTTAACACTGCTTCTGAGATTGAATTTAAGATTTATAGCATTCACTATTTTTTTAAAAAGTTACATACATGTTGTTTATATATACACATTGTGAGAAACCAACTCACAAATGGCATATTTTATGCTGATTCATTAACATTGTTTCTCAAATAATAGTCGCTATTTCAAATCTTACTTTTCAAAAATTGCACATTTTTAATACCAGGATTCCTTTCCTATAATCTTGTTCTTCTAAGGTATCATTGGCACTGTGATCAGGAGCTATTTGTTCAATTGTGACCTGTGGTCTTTCTTAACCTCTTATAAACTTAAGTGCCAATCACCAAGCTGGATATAATTACATTTTGGTGATTTCTTTGAGCTTTGAAAGCTAATGGATAGCCTCAAGTATTTAAATAACTGCTTGAACCTTCTTAATTTATACAAACTGTCTGTAGTAATTTCACTTTGTCTAGTATACCACCTGACCAGCTTTATCTTTGGTTTATATACTTGATAGTGTTCAGTGCTTCGTGATATTTATGTAAGCCTTTGTCTAACTGAATGGTATATGAGATAGTCATTCTAATTTCTATTAAAGCTATATACCAACTTCATAAAGTAATATAATGAAATCAATGGTTGCATGCTAAACCAGCAGATTTAATACTTTGTAGCAAATTTTGTTAGTCTTTTGTAAACATACTAAAACTTGTACAGCTAAATGATTGTTTCTATTTTTTTCACATTGCAAATTTACATGAATATATACCTATTTTCAAGTAAAATGTAAGTATTCATGTTAAATTTATGAAACTATACTAAATTATTTAATATTTATTATAATAAACAATGATTTGAAGACTTTTAAATTTTCATTGAAGCGTTTATGAGTGTTTTACAGCAAAAAATCAAGATGCATTTGGAGGAATAATTGGGCTCAGAAAGTATCTCCTTTTAAAAAATCACATCATCAAATGTATCTAAAATATCGATCTGAATGAGGGCATATTGTTATCACAGGGGTAATGGAAGTAAAAATAATTATAAATAAGAAAACCTTTGAAGTTTCTCATTGAGAATTAACCTTAGCATCCCAGATTTGGGCTAGCTAGGTGTTTCTGACTTTGAATCCTTGTTCGGCAGCGTGCCTGCCATGTGATATCAGGCAAGTTATGAGACTTTCACGAAGAGCTGTTTTCTCATCTGTAAGACAGAGAAATAATTGTAAAGACTAGAATAATTATGTCAAATATGCAATGTTTTTTGATATTTCATGGACACTCAATAATGTTATTTCATTATTATTATTGCCACAGAAGAAATGTCTTATGACTTTGTTGTTTTACTTTGAGCATACCAAGAAATCATGTCCCAGATTTGGCTTTAGATAATCTTGAATTATTTTTAAAAAAGCAAAAATGTTCGCTGGTATATTAAGATCTGATATCACTAAACTGTTTCAGAGAATTTAAAAGCAATTAATTTTTCCGAAAAGTAATTCCTTGAGTACTATTTGTTTGAATGTATACATTTTGCTATGTTTGAAAATGTTGGTGATGCTCTATTATAACTTACATATTAAAATACTGTTATTCATTGTATTCCCTTTCTTAATCAGTAGAGGATTATATAAAATCACCCAAGTCATTAACTAGGTATTATGAAATGAAAGTCACTAAACTCAGATTGCTTTCCTTTATGCTGGTGGGAATATGTTATTTTTGATGTTCATTTTGTTTGATAGTTTTTATTTGCTACTCAGAACATTTTTAATTAAAAAAGAAAGAACAATCATTTGATCATCTTACTTCATTTTAAGGTCCCACCCCCCAAAAAAAAAATTGAGAGCCACAGTTTAAGAAACACACAAACTGTATACAAAAGACCTTGCTACACCATTTGTTCTTGGAAACAGGTTGATAATTGCACAGGTTGATTATTTTGGACATTATCATTCCCAGTTCCAGGAACTAATGGGTATTAAATAGTCATTTATGAAGAGTTTTCTTTTTTACAGGCCACTAGCCACATGGAGCTGTGAATACTTAAAATTTGCTTGTGTGACTGAAAAATGGAATTTTAAATTTTATTAACTGTTAATTTACTTAATTTTACATTTAAGTGGTCATATATGGCCAGGGGAAGCCTTATGAGAGAACACAGTTCCTGATTTATGAGCAGTTTTCTGTATATGGTTACATTTATGCCTTCGTTTGCTTCTGGCGATGCCCAGCATACAAGTGCCTTGGGGTGGCATTTCCTTAACCCAATCTCCTCATTTTATAAACTTGGCCCTTGCAGAGGATTGATTACATAGCAACATAATGGGAGAGATGAGACTCAGATCTCCAGATATTGTGTCCCAGTCACAGAATCCCCAGCAGAACTTAGCTTCTGATTTCCTTATGACAAGTAATAGACTTGCTAAATGGTAATAATGATATTCAACAACCACAACAATTCAACTCTATGCTCCCTTGTGTAGTGTGCAGATAAGAAATGAGAAAAATGAGACAGAATAAAAGGAACATTCTTACAACTAGTCTCTGCCCTTTATCTGTCCAGTGAGTCAGTTGATAGAAATAGCCATACTCTTAAGCATTATTATTGGGCTTGGTTACAAATCATTTGTTAAGTTCAGTATGTAAAAGTCACTAATTTAAGCAACATAGTCCCATATATAAATCCAACATGGCAATTTGGCAAAATTATTTATGATCATAAAATATAGACTTTTAACAATGCTAAATTCATTACAATTAAATATGCAGGGTCAGTGATTTGGGGATCAAAGGGCCATTGCACATAAATTACTAAACAAATAACAAAAGTCATGGAGAGACAGTCAAGAAACTATGCCTTCTTTCAGTTATATGCTGGCTGTTTGATATTTTGTTCTTTTGTAGAATAGAATATCAAGCAGCTAATACATAAGGAGCAAATAAGTGCAATGTGACTTTCAAAGTTACCATAACTATGATAGAACACAGAAAAAATTGCTTTATATTCCTAGTCTGGATTTTACAGTGGATCTTTTACTGGTCAAACAGTCTTCCCTACTATTGTGATTTATTTATAGGAGGGCACAGCATAAGAAATTCTGATCCCTGCTGGGGGCAGGTAGAAGACGGTAAAAGGGGGATAAATTATGATGGAAGAAGACTTGACTTGGGGTAGTGAGGACATAATACAACATGAAGATGATGTATTATAGAATTGTACACCTGAAACCGATATAATTTTATTAAACAATATCACCCCAATACATTCAATTAAAAAAAGAAATTCTGATTCATGACATTTCAATAATTATAATTTTGGCAATATTTTTGCAAGATTATATTTTTAACTTTTCATGACTTTCTAACCCCAAGTGTTAGAGGCTTTGTGGTAGAATTTTAGGAGATGCAAACAATATTTCTGCTCAAGTTCTATTTAAAAGGTATTTTTGCAATTAAGAATAGTAAGCTGTTAACTATCCACGGGGGCTTATCTCATGTTAAAAACTGTTTATAATATCCTGGTGATACATCTGAAATAATTTCTGTCACCAACAAAACTTTGTTTGTAGAAAGGGCAATGATCTGAGCTTTGAGTGTTTATATATTTTGATCTTGCCATGAATGCATGTGCTTTTTATTTCCTTGAGACATTGTTTTAAAATCCTTTGTTTAAATTGTTCTTCTCTGAGCTTTAGTAATAATTATAGGTTTATATTGAGCAGCTCATCAAATCTTAGGCAGAAACAACTGAAATAATAGCAGGAGACATTCTGAGTTTAGAAGAACTAAGTCCAAAACTGAGTTCAAAGTTAATCACATTTATTTGGGGTTTGTATGATCCAAATTGGTATCTGCATGGATTTGATATACTAATTTCTTTCTTGATAGGCAACTTCTTTATTTTTGTAGAGCACCTCTGAATATAAAACTGACATTTAAACTTTTTATCTCCAATTTCATTGGAAAGATCTCTGGTAAGAACTACAGGAAATAAAGTCAAGCACACAGATTTCTCACAATAAATTAATAATGAAGAGAGAGCTATCATTACTACCTTGTAAATTACACAGTAATTTTTAAGTGATTTATTTAGTACCTTAAATATCTAGGAAATTTTACTAGTTGGCAGCAATTAGAAATATATATTAATTGCACGCCCCATCCCACATCTGAAATAAAAGGAGAATGTCAGGAATAGATTAATTCTAGTTTTCTTTTGAATATCATATTTTAATTTCTTTTATGTTTCTTTAATCTTTTCAGCAGTGCTTAAGGATTTGGAAGATGTTGATTAAAGCATTTCCTCTGATTAATTATATTTTGGCTTTCAAATGTTTTATTTTATTTTAAAACGAAGTGCACACACATTGTCTGGATTATAGGAGCATCTGCTCTTCCCAGTCTCTGCAAATATTTATATAAATCGTACTGCCACCCCGTTCCCTCCAAGTTCTCACTGCTTAGCTAATCCTGATTGCATCTTCTCATTAAGCCATCTTCAGGATATGGAAACATAAATAAAACAGACTACAGCCTACATTTCAGGGATATTTGTGTGCACGGCTTGACATTTAACTCATGCTATTAAATTCTCAGAATTCATTCTGACATCGATGGGTTTCCTTTACCTCTGCTTTCTGTATTTATGCATCTGATTATTATTAACTTAAAAACTATTTTGGATATAATGGCTAGGCCTTTATCAAGAACATAATGTTTATTAAGAATGGTCTATAAAATTAATATAACTAAGAATTTAGAATTTAGTAGGAGGTTTAAAATGACTGCACAAATGTTGAGTATGTCCTATCTTTTTTTTCTCTTTAGCTATCCTTAGTATTCGTTACTTCCTTTCTTATATATCTATGGGCTAAGAGAATATATAAAGATATATATCCATAGGGATGAGGTGTTTTTGATAAAGACTCTCTTTCACCTGGGTTTTCTTAACCAATTATGGCTTTCATGTGGGGACAGTACTTTAATCTGGGGTCTTAGTTTTATTGCATGCTTTGATACAGAGTGAGAGACATCTATTTGACATCATTTTACAAATTGTCCTTTGACCATGTAGTTTCTGTAGACAAAATGGTTTTTTTGATAGTAAATTTCTGAGACTGAGAATTTCTGTTCTTGCAGCTTTATGTAATTATGTTCAAAGGAGTTTGAATTAAAATGGAACAGATGTGTCCATCTTTAATTATGGTGTAACAAATTGTGTTACTCTAAGGCTTTATTAAGTGAAACGCTCATCTTTATGTAATAATCGGTCAGACAGTTTCAAAATTGTATCGGTGAATACAGTGTATTGCCTATTCCACTTAGACTTCAAAAGGACTGTTAAAACTCAGAGGCAATGCATGGTGAGCCAGAAGAAACTATGGAAATATACATATTGTTTTTTAGAATTCCAAGTTAAGTGAAAACAATTGTCAGAAACATATGATGAATCTTAATGTCATCTAACTAAGACCAAAAAAAAGTAACATTTGACTTGACAGATATATCTAAGCGGTAGTGGGAATATTCAAATCTCTGTATTAGAAAATAACATTTTAGGGTTTTCTGGAAACTCTATTATATTCCTTTATACAAACACTTTCTTATAAGTTAGTGGCCAGAAATGGCTTTTTTTAAAAAAATGTGTTTTTTTTACCCCTTCTACGTCAGTACAACAAAGTTATTTTTTAAGAATTCTTGTAGCTACTTAGAGAACCCAAAATTAGCAAGAATATTACAGATAAGCACAGATCCTGTGATGTGAGTTCTGTCCTAATGTTTCCATGTCTGTCATTAGTACCACAATTCTTTTATGTTTCAGGACATCAACTCTTGAAGTTTTTTCTAGTCCCATAACCCAGTATGTCACCAGTTATTACTTTTACCCTGAATTCTTTTCTTGACATACTCTCTCTCTTCCCAAACCCAGGCTCTATTACCCCACACTCAGATTATTGCAAGTTTTCTATTAAGTTTTTGTGACCCTTTTCTCTTCTTATTATTATCTTCAATTTATTGCCAATCTAATGTAAAAATAATAATTCTACTATGACACAGCATTTCCTAAAATATTGTAATAGATGTCACTAGTCTATTATATGCGGCTATACTTTTAGGTCTGGTCTTTAGAATGACTCATAATCTCTAAACTCCTTCTTTTCACTCTCCTCAATAAGTGAGTGACATAATCTTACTTTCCTAAAGTGATGTCACTTTTAGTAACTCAGCAGAGCCTGGGTTGTTTATTGTGTTCCGATTCACATGCCTTTACTCTGACCTCCAGCCTACCATGTCCTAGTAGCTTTCTCACTAAAAACTTCCCCTTCACCATACCAGTTTCAAGTGTATAACTCAATAAAACATCATCTGCACTCTGCATCATGTGCCCCTTGCCCCAAGCAAAGTCTATTTTCATCCCAACTTTACCCTCATTTGCCCACCTCCACCTATGCCTCACCCCACTTTCCCTCTGGCTATCACCACACTTGTCTGCATCTATGTGTTATGTATATATACATATATATATATATTTTTTGGCTAATCCCTTCCCTTTCAATATCACCCCAGTAAATTCAGTTTTAAAAAATGAAGAAAGCTATCAATAAATATAATCATGACTATTAAAACAAAATTTTCCCTTTTTTGAAATGCAAGATTCTTCATGATGCTTTTTTCTCTTTTCACTTCTTCCTGTCTCCAAATTTTTAATTAAATTTTGATTCATACCTTTATAAGTTTTGGGAACTGGTTTTGAATCTTCATAAAGATCTTAATCTACTTGCAAAGTAAGGTCTTTTTCACAGAGTGACTCAACCACAAGTATAAACTGGTTAATCAATTGACGTACTTTCTTCAAGGAATTTATTGCTAAGACTGTCTTCATGTGTATTGGGATGAGCAAGAAGCAGAAAGACAAAATGGGCAGAAAAGAAAATTTTGCAAACAAATATTTTATTTTACTGTAATGCCTGTGAAATGGTTAGTCTTAAGGGAACAGACACACTAAATTCAAAGATGAGAAAAGATAGAGTAAACTTCTCAGAGCTATAGTGGACAACAGATGTTGAAAGATGATCTTACCAAACTTTAGTTTTCATCTCTAACAGAAGAATTGCAAAAAAGAAACAAAATAAACATTAAGAAACAATAAAGAACTTGGAGTGAGAATGCAAAGCTGTCCATTTAAAAACAAAAGATACACCCGGGAGCCATTGTCAACATGTCCCTTCACATGTCCAGGGCAGCTGCTCTGGGTTCTGCTCTCATAAGGGTCTGCTCATCTCTGTCCCTTGCTTTCCCTTCCCTCCCCCAACAGGCAGGCATACTCGCATTTTCAGGATCCAAGGATTTTCTGGGTCAGTCAGGGCAGCAGAATAGCTGATGTAGTTTGATACTTTCTCCTGCTAATCCTCAACACAGAAGACTGAATTCTTTTTTTAAAAATATATTTTATTGATTATGCTATTAAAGTTGTCCCACTTTCCCCACTTTGTTCCCCTCTACACTGCACACCCCCTCCCACCCGCGTTCCCCCTGTTTAGTTCATGTCCATGGGTCGTACATATAAGTTCTTTGGTTTCTACATTTCCTATACTATTCTTAACCTCCCCCTGTCTATTTTCTACCTACCATATATGCTACTTATTCTCTGTACCTTTTCCCCCTTTCACCCCCTCCCACCCCACTGCTGATAACCCTCCGTGTGATCTCCATTTCTGTGATTCTGTTCCTGTTCTAGTTATTTGCTTAGTTTGTTTTTGTTTTTGTTTAGGTTTGGTTGTTAATAGCTGTGAGTTTATTGTCATTTTACTGTTCTTTTTTTTAATTTTCTTTTTCTTAGATAAGTCCCTTTAACATTTCATATAATAAGGGCTGGGTGATGATGAACTCCTTGAACTTGATCTTATCTGGGAAGCATTTTATCTGCCCTTCTATTATAAATGATAGCTTTGCTGGATAGAGTAATCTTGGATGTGGGTCCTTGCCTTTCATGACTTTGAATAATTCTTTCCAGCTTCTTCTTGCATGTAAGGTTTCTTTTGAGAAATCAGCTGAGGGTCTAATGAAGACTGAATTCTTATCTAAGGAGTAAGAATACTTTTAACTCTGATGAATTGAAATAGGACAAAAAACTACAGCTGAGTTACTTGTCTAATATTAGAAAATGAAGAAATATTGATCATTGGGTTCATTTGGTTCACTAAATACATTTTTATGACTTGAACATATACAACAATATAGGACTTTTCTTATATTTTAGCAGCCAGTTTAAAGGAACATAAATCTTATTTCTATTAAAAAGTGTAGAGATGTAAATGAAAAATGAATGTACCAGAGTGGGTTGTTATAAATAAATGACATCTTATTAGACATATATATCTGTTCTTGTAGATAAAATAATAGTGAAGTACAAAATGGACATGGCTTCAAAGCATATGTTAGCTTCTTGTCTTTTATTTTTCTAATGTAAAAACTATTATAACATTGTATAAAATTTGGACAGAGAGAAAAACATGAAACAAAAGAGTTACCCTTAATCCTACTCCATCATCTAGTAATAACCACAGTCAATATGTTGGCGAATGTCTTGTCAAGGTGTAGCTTCATATAGAAAGGCATTTTCCCACTACAAAAATGATATTATGTGGTATTTAATAAAAAATTCTTCCTTAATATATAGTCATTTTCTATGTCAAATAATATGATAACATAATAAATCTTTTATGCCCAATACAAAGCAAGACTAAATGTAAGATAGCTCTTATTTTCTTTATTAGAAGGCCCATTTATTTAGTTATAAAGACTTATGCTAACTTTAAAAAATCTAACATTTCATGAAATGACATTTAGCTTTTGTCCCTGGAGACATTCTTTTGAATCACCAGCTTTTCGGAGTCCATCTATACCTTTGTACCTGTTCATAGTGGGCTGTTTCTGGGTCTTGGCTGTTGTGGGGGCTGCTGCCGTGGACACTCGGTGTGCATCTCCTTTTGGACCGGTGTTTGGGATTCTTGGGATGAGTTCCCAGGGGCGGGATCGCTGGGCAGGATTGCTGGGCAGGAGGGCAGGAGGGCAGTTGCGTTTTTAAGGTTTTGTTTTTTTTTTTGAAACTCCATGCTGTTTTCCGCAGTGGCTTTACCAGTCAGCATTTATCAAATGTTGGTTTTAATATCTACTAGATGTTAAACATTATTTACACAAAACATTTTAAACTGCTTTGAAATAAAATGAGAGAACAAAATCTACATAAAAATATAGTGCTATTCCTGGAAAATTTATCCCTAGATAGAAGCATTCATTAACCTAACATTAAGACTTTTAGTATTTTTGCTAATTTCCATAATGTAACCATTTATCATATTGCTTTTAAAAGTAATCCTGTTTACTGCCATTTCAACACTTGGAATTATTTGGTCAGACTCTAGGAATAACTACTAAATATATGTTAATTCCATGTTTTATATGTTTGTCTTACTAACTCCTCTCTCTGTCTCTGTATCTTTCTGTCTCTTTATTTCTTAATCACCTATCTACTCAATATATACACACTACACACTGACATGGATGAAGGCGAGAGCTAATGTCTTCACCCAACCCCTGCAATGCTACTCAAGACAAAGGAATTTAGATGGCACCTTTTGAAAAGATTGATTTTAAGCTAATTTTTTTGAGGGCTTATTTTGGGGAAAGAAATTTAGCTTGTATCTGAGCATGTAGGTTATAGAACGGGATGGGTGGGTGATATGAATCCATGTTTGGGTGTTTTTTTGTTGTTGTTTGTTTAGATCTTAGTAACAGCCTTTTATACTACACAATCAGAATTTAAAAAAAAAAGAAACTTTGAATCTGAAATTAACTTTATAGGTATTCTAACTTAGTCCTTTCACTTTGTAAATAAAGAAATAGTGGGACCAAGATGGTAAGTGACCCTCTGAAGTTCCACATTTACAGGAGACTTCAGATTAGATAGGTCTCATGGCACACAGCTTATTGCTTTAGACTCAACACCATATTAAATTATAATTTTTTTTGCATAAAAATTCATCTTAAACTTGTGTCACACATTTAGAGATATATGATTGTATTAAATTCTATCAGCCTAGTAAGTTCTACTTCAGGATAATTTCACCTCAACTTACTCTTAAGAAACTCTGTACTACCTGTTTTCTAAAACAATGAGGATAAAGTTCTCTACCCTTTTCCTTGAAAAATACTGCCCTTTATTATCTAGATGAACACTGCTTTGTCTATCATACTTCCTTATATAGAAAAAATTGCGTAGGTGAACTAAGATTAAACATTTTTCCCTAGTCTTTCAGCCCATATATCTCTGGATTTTGTAAAAAACATTCATTTGTCCATTCAACAAAACTTATACTAATTGTGTCACCTGGTACTTTGCACTGACATTGTGCTAGGCAAGGGAAAACAAATATAAAAAGAAACAATTTTTATTTAATTTTGTTTTTATTTTTTAATATATTTTGATTATGCCATTTCAGTTGTCCCACTTTCCCCCCTTTATTCCCCTCTGCCTCATGCCCCCCACCCACATTCCCCCCCTTTAGTTCGTGTCCATGGGTTGTACACATAAGTTCTTTGGCTTCTACATTTCCTATACTATTCTTAACCTCCCCCATCTATTTTCTACCTACCATTTATGCTACTTATTCTCTGTACCTTTTTCCCCTCTCTCCCCCTCCCACTCCCCTGTTGATAACGCTCCATGTAATCTCCATTTCTGTGGTTCTGTTCCTGTTCTAATTGTTTGCTTAGTTTGCTTTTGTTGTAGGTGTGGTTTTTGACAACTGTGAGTTTGCTGTCATTTTACTGTTCATATTATTTATCTTCTTTTTCTTAGATAAATCCCTTTAACATTTCATATAATAAGGGCTTGGTGATGATGAACTTCTTGAACTTGACCTTATCTGAGAAGCACTTTATCTGCCCTTCCATTCTAAATGAGAATTTTGCTGGATAGAGCATTCTTTGATGTAGGTCCTTGCCTTTCATGACTTCAAATACTTCTCTCCAGCCCCTTCTTGCCTGCAAGGTCTCTTTTGAGAAATCAGCTGACAGTCTTATGGGAATTTCTTTGTAGGTAACTGTCTCCTTTTCTCTTGCTGCTTGTAGGATCCTTTCCTTATTTTTGATCTTCGGTAATGTAATTATGATGTGCCTTGGTGTGTTCCTCCTTAGGTCCAACTTCTTTGGGACTCTCTGAGCTTCCTGGACTTTCCCAAAGTCTATTTTCTTCACCAGCTTGGGGAAGTTCTCCATCATTATTTGGTCAAATAAGTTTTCAATCCTTTGGTCTTCCTCTTCTCCTTCTGGCACACCTATGACTCGGATGTTGGGACGTTTAAGGATGTCCTGGAGGTTCCCCTCCTCCGTTTTTTGAATTCTTGTTTCTTCATTCTTTTCTGGTTGAATGTTTTTTCTTTTTGCTGGTCCACACCGTTGATTTGAGTCCCAGTTTCCTTCCCATCACCATCGGTTCCCTGTACATTTTCCTTTATTTGACTTAGCGTAGCCTTCATTTTTCATTTAATTTGCAACCAAATTCAACGAATTCTGTGAGCATCCTGATTACCAGTGTTTTGAACTGCGCATCTGATAGGTTGACTATCTCTTTGTTCTTTCATTCAGGCCATTTTTTTCCTCGGCACATCTATTGCATATAAAAAGATACAATTTTTTATAGTCACTAAATCTATTCTCAACATTTCAGTTCTTCTCTTTCTAGGTACATGGTATGATTCAGTTGCATTTCTTTACCTCCATGCAATTAGATATGACTTTGTTACTTGCTTGTCACAATTTAATTGCAAGTCTATGCTTGACTCTGCTGGCTTGCGTGTCTCCGCCATGCAAACATATATTAAGAGGCAATCTCTGCCGGTCTGGATCCCTGAGAGACCCTAACAAACAGAGCTGCTGTGAAGGCTGATGCTGGACAAGGAGGATGGGAACATTAAACTACTGAGATTTCAGAGGCTGGTACCAGAGCTTAATTTAGCTTATCCTGATGGATAGAAAGAACTTACTTTCAATATCCTTTTAATTTAGTGGAGTAGAGATAATAGTAAAGTATTTCAACTATACTCTAATCAGATCTATTATAAAAGTATGCTTCTACATGATGGAAAGACTAAGGAAAGAATTTTATAAGGTTGACAAAAGAGCAAACTTAGTAGTTTAGTAGTCAGATAGCCCTGAGTTGAAATCTTGATGCCTCAAACTTTTCCCAGTGACTAGAGTTATTAATCTTTCTAAGTTTTAGTTTTCATGTTATGGAATTTCAGTAATAGTATTGTCTATCACATAGGGTGGTTGTAATAATTAGATGAGTTGCATGATAAGTGTTCAAGGTAGCTGCTATTATTTTTTCTAAATCTGTATTTGGTATAGAATGGGTGATAACAGTCTGACAAAGCTTTATGTAGTTGATGCTGAACAGAATCCTGAAAGTCAAGCAGTTGGGGAGTGGGTGAACTGTAAAAGAAAATCTCAGGCAGAGTCGTGGGTAAACAAGTGAGGAGATGTTATGCACAGAGTACAAGCGAATGGTAAGTGAAGCTGAGAAAGTAGTTAAGAAATGAAGGAAAAAAGAACTATCTACCATGACTAAGAAGAAGTGATTACTTTGATGAAAGTGAAAGCATAAATGCTTTAAGACCAAATCAATGTTTTAGAAAGACCACAACAGTAAAATTGATGAAGGATCATAAGAAAACATGAAATTAGAAAGAGAAAAATCTGTAAAGATGTGACTGAAGTTTTCCAGGAAAAAATTTGGAAGTGCAATACCCTGATCATAATTGAAACCATAGAAGCATGTGACCTCACAAAGGAGAATCTCTTGATGCCAGGGCTGGAAATAGAAGTCACAGTATTGCTAACATTCAAAGGGATACACGAAGCAAATTGTTCGTGGGTAGGAGAAGAACAGGGAAGAGAAAAAGAAAAAGGAACCAGGACCCTTGGCTATTTGGGTACCTAGGTAGGGGGGACCATGAGCAGCGGATAATCATCACTGTGGAACATGGCAGAAAGGCAAAGTAAGACACTGTCTTAAGAGTCTATGTCATGTGAGAATTAGAAAGTCTTTGTTAATTTGTGTCATAAGAATTTGGTGGATTGGTGATGGTTAAATCCAGACTGCAAGTAATACATGAAGGAGGGTGGTGGTTGTGTGGAAGTAGAGTAGAATGGGTGAGTATAATGATGATCTCAAGAAGTTTGGCTGTAGTAACGAGAAAAGTGGGGATGCAGAGTGAAGAAAGTGTGTTTTTTTCTTTGTAAATAGAGAGGCTTGAATGTGTATGTATGCTCCGAAGTGTCCCTCTTAGACACAGGCAAATAGAGCTCTGCCCTGGGTCTACACTTTAAAAGGACCCCTACTGGCCTGTTGGTTATGTCTGTACCCAAGGAGCACACTCTACTGAAGAGAATACTTAGCATACATGTCTCTGATCCACATGCAGAACCTACCTAGACATCATCCCTCAGTTGGTCTTCCCTGAGGACTGCTAGGATGTTACCTCTAAGCAAGGGGGTGGCCATGGAATAGTGCTGTGAAGGCAGAGGGGTGAAAACTCCAAGGAGTCTAGGAATTCTAAATTTAAGCCTGGCCTTCTATGTCATTGCAAAGTTGTACTTGTCCAGGTAAGATAATAAAATATATCTAATGGTTTGTTAACTGAATTGATTTATTTTCTCCAACCTTTGCAGTATTGTTGACATACAATAACATACACATATTAAAACTACAAGTTGATGTTTTGACCTATATACACACCCATGAGACATTAGCACCAGCCAGAGTGAACATGTCCTTTGTCTCCAAAAGTTTCCCTGTGCTCCTTGAAATGCACCTTCCATTCCTTCCTTCCTGCCACACCCCCAGGTGACCTCTTGTCTAGTTCCTGTCACTCTGGATTAGTTTGCATTTTCTTGAGTTTTATACAGATGACATCATACACCACTGTTTTTTGTTGTTGTTGTTTGTTTTCTTGCCTTTGGTTTGGCTACTTTCACTCAGCATAACTATTTTAAGATTGACTCATGTTGTTGCGTTTTCAATAGTTCATGATGCCTTTTTATTCCTTAGTAATATTCTATTATATGGATATAACACAATTTGCTAAGATATTAACCTGTGTATGGCCATCTAGTTTTTGCCTGTACAATATAAAGCTGCTATTAAAACTCCTGTACAAGTTCTTGTGAGGCCGTGTGCTTCATTTTTCTCCTAGGTAAATACTAGCAAGGAAAGGGTTGGATCATACATTGGTATACGTTGAACTTTTTAAGACACTGCTAACCTTTTTTTTTTGTATTATGTGGCTTATCTTTATACATTTTTAATAGTGTTATTTGAGGAGCAGAAGTATTTTTATATCTGAAGTCTAACATTTTGAAATGGTGCTTTTGATGTCATCTCTAAGGAATATTATTTTAACCCAACATCATAGAGGGGATTTTCTCCTAAAAGTTTTGTACTTTTACGTTTCACATTTAGGGTTATCATGCATTTTGAGGTATATTCTGTATATCATGTAAGGAATGATTCAAATTTTCAGTACTATTTGTTGAAAGGAAAATACTTTTCCATTGAATTGCTATTGAACCTTTGTCAAAAAGTCAGTTTTTTATAATCATAGGCTGTTTCATGGATCTGTCCTTCAGGTGCTGTCCTGAAACCAGCACCACACTATCATGAGTACTTCAGCTTCATGTCTTAAAATTAGGTAGTGTTGGCACTCTACAATTTATTTTCTCAAATTTGTTTTGGCTATTCTAGGTCCTTTATATAGCCATAACAATTTTAGAATTAGCTAGTTTATCAATTTCTACTAAAATGCCTGTTTGAATTTTGACTAAGGTTGCATGGAATCTATAGAAGAATTTGGGAAGAACTGATGATATCTCAATTCTAATTGAGCCTTCTAATGCATGAACAAATATCTTTCCATTTCTTCAGATATTTTAATAATTTTCTCAGCACCATTTTGTTGTTTTAGTTTATATCTGACATCTTTTGTCAGATTTATCTAAGGGTTTCATTTGATGCTATTGTAAATTTTTAAAATATTAGTTTTCTGTTGTTCATTGCTAGTATTTAGAAATAAATACAATTGATTTTTATAGGATGATCTCATGTACACCAATCTTGATAAACTTATTACCAATAGCAGCTTTTGGGTAGATTTCATCAGACTCTAGATGGACAATCGTATCTATTGAAAGTAGAGAGGTTTCTTTCTTTCTTTTTTTTTTTCAAAGATTTATTTATTTATTTATTTTTAGAGAGAGGAGAAGGGAGGGAGACAGAGAGAAACAGCAATGTATGGTTGCCTCTCACATGGCCCTCACTGGGGACCTGTCCCGCAACCCAGGCATGTGCCCCGACTGGGAATCAAACCGGGACCCTTTGGTTCCTAGCCCGCGCTCAATCCACTGAGCTACACCAGCCAGGCTCTTTTTTTTTTTTTAATATGAATACTTTTTTCATATAAAAAATTACAGTAGCTACAACCTCCAGTACAATGCTGAATAGGTGTGGTAAAAATGAACATGCTTGTTTTGCTCCTGAACTTTAGAAGAAAACATTCAGTCTTTAACTATTAATATTTATGTTAGTTATATTTATTATTTTGGGGGAGATGTCTTTTATTAGGTTGAGGAAATTCATTCTATTCTTAGTAAGCTAAGGGATTTTTAATTAGTTTTTATTTTTAAAATCAGTAATGAATATTAGTAATTTAAAAAGTTTATAATACCATTATTAACATTACAATTATTTTCACTTCATTTTTTCAATATGGTGAATTCCACTGAGTTTAAAATGTAATTAAAACCAACCTTGCTTTTTGAGGATTAGCCCCTATTTTGGGTACCCTATTGGATAATCCCTTTTTATATTATATATCATAAATATGTATTATTTATGTATGTTTAGTTGGATTCTATTTATTAAAAATTTGATTATTATTTTTGCAGCTATGTTCATGAGGAGTATTGGGCTTTATTATTCCTTCTATTTATTTTGGGTTTTATTTGCTTTTTTTTAGTGTCTTAGGTAGAAATTGAAGTTTTTAATTTGACTTACTCTAATATGGACATTTAGTGTTATAAATTTCCACATAAGTACTGCTTTCTGATATATTATTTTTTAGAAATGAGTATTCGGTTTAAAATTTTGTTTTGTCTTTTTATTTCATCTTTGGTCCATGTTCTATTTAGAAGTGTGTTATTTTAAATGTTTGATGATTTCTATTGTTTGTTCCATTGTGGATTTCTAATTTAATTCCACTGTGATCAGAGAATGTTTTTATCACCTGAATGCTTTTGAATTTGAGACTGCTTTTGTGGCCTCTACTATGGTATGTCTTGGCAAATAGTCTATTTGCTTTTGAATAGAATGTGCGTTCTGACGTTGAGTGAAGTGTTTCATAAAAACTCTCTGTTAAGTTTGTATATCAGGTTGCTTGAGGTTGTTCCACAGCTAACTGATGGCCTTTAAATTTTAAAAATTATGTTTTTCCCTCTGTGTTTTATTTTTAATAGTTTCAATTGTTTCTTTAGCAATGCCTAATCTACCTTTTTTCTATTCAGTGTATTTTTCAACTCAGACATAATAGGTTTTATCTCCAGAAGGTTGATCTGGGTCTTTTGTATGTCTTTCATGCCCCCCCTTAAGTTTGTTACATATTGAACACAGTTATTGTAACCATTTTTCTGTCCTTCTGTGCTAATTCTAACACCTGTGTTCTGGGTTAATTTTATTGTGTTGATTATTCTTCTCATTATGAGTCATGTTTTCCCGCTTATTTGCAAGCTTGGTAATCTTTGGATGACATAAACTGTAAATTTTACTTTTTTTTTGAGTGCTGGATATCTTTTGTATTTGGGAAAATGTTCTTGTACCTCATTCCTGGTGCAGTTAAGTTGGAAACAGGTTGATCTCTTCTGGTTTTCCTGTTATGACTTTCTTGCTGGGGCTAATTTAGTGCACAGCCTAGGGTAAACTTTTCCTTACCACAGAGGCAAGACCTTCTTGAATAGTCCACCTAATTATCTGTGAATGATGAGTTTTTTTAGACTGGATGATAGGAAAAGGCAGTTTTCTTGACCTGGTGTTAATGTCAGGCATTGTTCCTGATGTTCCTCCCCTCTCACAAATTTGGGTAGTTTCCCCACGTTCATGAACTCATAATTTCTTTGCTTAATATTAGAGGGGATCCTCTGTAGACATCCAGGATTCTTTCTGTGCAATTCTCTCCTCTCTGCAATTCATTTCACTCTGGCCTGTGAAATCTAGCAGCTTTATTCTCCCTGCTCTCTCAGCTTTATATTCTCAAATCAGGGAATCCACTGAGGTCTCCCCTGGATTCCACCTCCCCTGTCAGTGCCTGAGGAGAAATTGCTGGGTTCACCTCATTTGTTCTCTATTTTTCAGAAATTAATGTCGTTTGTTTACAGTTGTCCAAAGTCTTGAAAACATTATTTTATATATTGTGTCTGTGGTTTTGAAAGAAATCTGGTAGCTCGTACTTTATCTTGAATAGAATCAGACAGTTCTGTTAGTCTGATTTATAACTTGTACATATTTCAAAATATTATATGTAGGCTTCCATTTGTCCTATTGTCCTGGACTCAGAAAATGTTATGGTAGATTCAGAAAAAAGTAAGAAAAGAATATTAACATACATGGGGAAAAAGAGGGATAATTGATGTAAGAAGAAAGTCTCAAAGAGGAGGGATTATGATTCTTAAATTTGTTATAGAGCAGAAATAATACATGATATTTGAAGAATGTGGTTTTTAATACATGTTGTCATTGCTCAGAGATTTTGTTGTTTGTTGACATGTAAAAGGCATACTGAATCATAAAAATAGCTCAATTGCTTTTGAAGATCTTCCATTTTTTATAGTTAATACCCAGTTATTTTTCATTAATTTTTATTAGTCTTGGTGTGGAGCAGAGCAGCTATTTGGCTAAATTTGTCTATGTCTTATGTGGAGGAAAAAAGAATGAAGCCCTGATTTTAGACTGGATATGGAAGAAATTAGAAGAAAATTAACAAACTTAGAAAAAAATAAATGGGTAAAAGGTGACTAATATTTATTTAGCAACTGCTATGTGCCATACCTATACCTGTTAAATGTTCCAGACTATCTCATTTTATCTTCATAACAACTATATTAAGTAAGCATGAGTATCTGCTAGATTAAACATGATTTTATTTTCTTTAGATTAGAAAATTGAGGCTTTGTCTAAGTTTACACAGCTAGGAAGCAAATGATCCAGGATATAGATCCAAGCAACCTGATTTAAGAGGCCACACACATAACCACTGACTATATTGCCAATATGGTTAAAATGGACTAAAATACACAAGAATGTTGGAAGGGTTGAGGGTTGTGGTCAGAAAGCAGGATATTAATGTAAAAGATAGAGTCAGAGCTGCTTTGTGTGATGTTGGATCCCAGGTGGGTGACTGAAGTAGAGTTGAAATCAATATAATTAGAGCTAAAGTAATTTAAGAAACTTTAGGCAGGGTTTTGGGTAATTCATGTTCATAGACATTAAAATGACACATGACACTGGCAGAATATGAGGTGGAGAGTAAAACTAATGAAACTTTATTTTTGTATTTTGGCACACTGGATGGTTTTCTCTAAGTCTTTAGAGAAATTCAAGAAGTTGAGAAACCTTAACATTGGACACTTTATTTAACAATCAGGAGAGGTTGCCAGTCCTCAAACTGCCAGTAGATAATCTAATAAACAGATAGGCTTGCTGTTCTGGTGTCCACCTGACATGAAGTCATCTGGGTCTCAGTTATCTTATCTATCCTTTCCCTAGAAGAGTCTGAGTGTCACTGTTTGGGATTTAATCTTCCTGCAGTGAACCTTTTGGTCCTTTGGTTAGGTACTCCATCAATGCTACAGAGGAATGCCAATTGCTACTAGGAATAGGCTTGTCTGAAGTTTCCTGCTAGAATAGTGGTATTCACCACAATGAATGAATATGTTAGGATCAAAACTCTGTGGAATCCCTGAATTTCTTGGCTGCTGATTTAATATTTGTTAGGTAATTTCATGGGGTATTAGCTTTCCAATGTCACCTTAACATATACTACTACTTATATTAATATAACAGTATTATTATTATTATTATTTTAACAGCAAAGTCTTTCAAGAGGCTTACTATTTATTTAAATTTTCTGATGTGGATTGAAGGAAAAGTTGATGCCAATTTCAGCCTAAGAAAGGGGAGCATCTTGGGTACTACATTGTTCCCGAAGGGATTATAATGTGAAAATCATTCAAAAGTAACTGCATTTTGGCAATACTCTCTGCCCTCTAATTGTGTTTAGTGTGGGTTTTCTGCTCTGTAGCTTTTGGTCCTTGGTGGAGGGTTTTAAACTCCAGCATTCTGAGGTCCCACAGACACAGACCTGTGCCAGGTCATGGATTTCCAGTTGTGGCCAGTACTGTGATTAAAAAGCTTCAGAGCATGTCAGTGACAAGGCGGCACTGGCAATTCCAGGGCCGCAGTTTGTGTCATGGTCAAGCCACTGTTGTATGTGGACATCATGTTGTCATCAGGTTCTAGACAGAGTTGACCAAAAACCAAATGAGGCAGGGAAGGCATAAAATCAACCTATAAGGCAAATTAGAAAATAAAAATTTGTTTTTCTAAAAGAGATTTGAAGTTTTCATGTCCACATGTTTTAAAGTTTGGTTTGCAAATGAATCTTGAAGTTGAAAACAAAATACGTTATTTCCTCAAGAAATAATTCTGTGTCCCCCATCACATTCATATTTTAGTAAGATAATGGGTATATACAGAGTAATTTGAAGTGGAGTGTCAAAATAATCACTACTTTCTAGGGTGTAAAAAGAGATACAGGTAGTAGCTACATTGAGGGGGGAGAATAAGGGGCATAAAAGTGAAATATGTGCTTGGAGCCAATGCAAGAAACAAGGAACTAATTCTTAAATAGGGGCATGATTAATACTGTAAGCAAAAGTTAGTTTTTTCTCAAAACCTTAGCTCATGCTCATGATAATACCATGTTATTATCCTCAAGGGGAGCTTTCTAATTCACAGGAGGGAATTGGAAAGGAAGTGCAGGTAAAGAAGAAGAGTCAAATGGTTGCTGGGTGCACTGACCCTCCATTTGTGAAAGTCGTGCTCAGGGCTTGTGGGCGGACGTTTGAAGCTGAGGCACACGTAGAAAACGCTGTGTGGGCCCAGAGGCAGGTGTGGAGGAACAACGCGCTGAAGGTGGGCTTGAGCTGAGTGGCTTAGCAAAAGCCGAGTCTTACTTTTTATGCATTAGTACCCTGTGTATATGTAATTCAGACCAAAAAAAAAAAAATGAGTTCCAAAGCTTTTAGAGATAAAAACAAACAAAAAGAGAAGCTCTAAGGGGACTCTGTATTTCATACTTACTTTTCCTTAGCAGCTAGAAATCTGTTTTCAAAACTGGCCTTTCGCTTTGTTTTAGACAGTGCTTTGGAAAATGGATCCCTAAGACTGAAAAGGTCAACGCAAGACCTTTACTCCAACAAAATGAAAATTTTTCTTCCCATCACTCAGGAATAGTTCTGATGCTGTTGAACATTAAAGTAACATATAATTTTTGTTTAATCTCAATTATTTGTTCTGTTTTCTGGGCATATGAGCTGGTGCTCATTTGCAAAGGCTGGTTGAAAAAATCTCATTTGGATGGCATTTAATAAAAAATGCAAGTATTTTGACTAATGGTAAGATGATAGCATTTGGTTTTCCTCCCAAGTAAACACATTTGTTTCCAGGA
The DNA here is from genome assembly GCA_004026765.1 of Micronycteris hirsuta. Taxonomy (NCBI): domain Eukaryota; kingdom Metazoa; phylum Chordata; class Mammalia; order Chiroptera; family Phyllostomidae; genus Micronycteris; species Micronycteris hirsuta. Next base: position 24,641 of record PVJI01010556.1, read on the forward strand.
ATTTGAGTGATGGAAAAATGACCTTTAAACCTATTTTTCAAGTATAAGAGATTGTTCTGTTTTAAAAATTTATATACAAATATTTTGGAGACTGCAAGTCTCCAAAGAATTATGGGGAGCAAAAAGCTGTAAGCCAAATGACATGAATTTCAGATGATGCTATTGTCATTTTTCTCTTGTAAGCAGTTTTTAATGTAACTTTGGAAGATTTCTGTTCTAATGAGGAATGAGTTTTTTTGTTAAATTGTTTCCTGATAAATTGACACATTTCTGCTATTTGTTTTCAATTAATAGTAATTTTTTGAGCATCTGTTATCTGTCAAACCCTTTCTAGGCACTGTGGACACAGTAATGAGCAAACAGTATTTGCCTTCAAAGGGATAGTGATTAAGAGGCTTGGAGAAAGACTGTCCAAAGAGGTTGTACTTGAATTGAGGTCTGCATAATGAAAAGGAGGCAAGCAAATTAAGATCTGGGAGGAAGAAGTAAGTAGAAGTAATAATAATTGAAAAGTCCTGAAGGCAGAAACGAGCTTGACATTTTTGTGGAATGGAAAGAAGGCCAGTATATTTTCTTGCATTAAAAAAAGAGAAAAAAAATCAATAGTTAACAATTAGGGCACTTTTTTTCCCATGTAACTAGAAGTGCAAAGGTAGTTTTCAGGGTTGTTTGACCCTGTCAAGCAAGCGGCGTCTATGGCCTATTTTATTAGGAGTAGAAGTTCAAACACTTCTGCCCACTTCATATTGGTAACGAAATCACCAAGGAAAACACAATGCAGTCAAACACTGGATTGGACGTAGGGAAGAGGCAGAGCTTGAACAGCTCCTATAGTAAGCGTTGATCCCCCATGAATAGTAGGTCTGTTCTGACAGCTGATGTAGGGCAATTGACCTGCATACACCCCTCTGGAGATGCCGCAGGAGGACTCTGTCCATTCCTGGCAGGGAGCAGATAGCAGTGGAGTTGGCCTGATACCATCTGATGTGCATGCACAAATAGAAAAAATGGAGAACACATGAGTTTGAAATAGGAAAAAATATTTGCACACAAGGTAGTCAGCCCAGCATAGGCTTTCAGGACACTTTGTCTCTTTTTTAGGGAATGTTCCCAGCCAAAATCCCATTTTTAATCTGTTGAGAGGGTATGGAAAGACTGTAAGCAAGAGACTGCCTTTTCTGAAAGATCCTATCATCAAGAACCCGAGTTTTTTTCCTTCTTTCCACTTTCCTCCCCAATGTGTTTGCATTAACCTTTGATCTATACCCCACTGAAGATCAGTTCACTTTGTGGCTTTAGGATGGGTGCCAGTAGCTATCAGAACTTCCTCATTTAAGTTCATAGGGCAGGAAAATTAATTCCCAAATGTCTCTTTGAATAGTGAGGGGGAACTTTCTCAGAACCTGTCAACTTCTCACACGCTACCAAAATCTTCTGAACGATCAATCCTGAATTAATCACTGGTGAGAGGAGTAGAATTACCCTTAAATAAATTAGGCTCCCCTCTGGTATGTCTGGTGAGGTAAGAAACCCTATATCTCCCATGTTCTTGAGATGTGTAGGCTACGTGGAAGAAGGAAGAACAGGAAAAAAGAATTAATTCTTTTCAAAGAAGGAGAGTGAGGCGAACCGTTGGTTAGGCAGCCTGTTGATCTGGTACTGCTATTACAGCTCTAGTTTGGTGAACAGGAGGGAAGTGGGGAGAAATAAGTCCAGATTTTGGCAGAGGATAGATTATGCAAAATTTACAGGATATTGAGTTTGCATTCTACTCTAGTTGAAGGGAAAAGCAAGTTTTGGATTTTAAAATCACTGTGTATGTGTGTGATATGATCTGATTTATGTGTTAAATTGATCACTGATGATAGGAGGTATGACAAGATCAGGCAATTCTTCCTGCAGAAAACAATGATAGAACCTGAAAAAAAAAATCAAGCACAATAATTTGAAGATACTGAAAAATGACAAAGGCAGGTAGAGACCTGAGAGGAGTTTAATACTGAATGCTTGCTACTGCATTAGGTAGAAAGTACAATTTTGAGGCTTTTTTGAAAAACATCTGCCTACAGGACTTAATTTCAGGTGAGCTGAATAACTGAATATTTAAGAGAAAATTTTAGAGGGGCACTACAAAAGGGCTAAAACCAAAAATACAAGTATAAACTTGGTCCATATGTCTGGCTGACCAGACCAGTAAAGTATGCATGTATGAAGGTGATCCCAGGACTCTGGTATAAAAGCAGGAAGAACATAGAGATAGGTCTGCTTTTGAAAGACAGAATTGCTTCTAATTAAGTACTGAAATTTGTTATGCATTTGATTGAGTGCATTTCCTAGTCCACAGAGAGCTTCAGTGGCAGAAAACAGAAGCCTTATTAGATTTGATCTGTCAATTGGCAAAAGTATGGATGGAAAAGCAACTGGAATTCAGTGGGATGGCCTGGAGGCAAGAAACCACCTAAAGGGTGAGCCCCCAAATCTGAACATCAACTCAGCTAAATACTTGGCAAACATCTGAACTAAATAGTCACAGAGGAAACCAACATGGGAGTAAGCTAAAAATGCAGCAACTGGAAGCCAAGAAAACTTGGCCGAGATATCAGCTTTTTTACACCATGGGGGAGACAAAGTTCAGGTTAAGTCCAAGTAGGCTAGTGGATTACTAGAACCAAAACCCAGTAATCCAGAAGAAGAAAAGAGATTTCAGGGTCAATTCAAAACATTATCTGTTATGGACTAAATGTTAGTGTATTCCCCAAGTTCATACGCTAACCCCCAGTGTAGCAGTATTTTGAGAAGGAGCATCTGAAGAAGTAATTAAGTTTAAATAAAGACATGAGGGTGGGGCCTTGATCCAATAGGATTAGTGTTCTTATAAGAAAAGACACCAGAAACCTATTTCTCTCCCTGCACACACACCGAAGAAAGATCATGTGTGGACACAGCAAGAAGAGAATACTTATCAGAAACTGAATTGAACAGAAACTTGATCTTGGACTTCTTGCCTCCAGAACTTTGAGATCTGGTGAGAAATGGGAAATGCATTTTTATGTTTAACCCACCTAGCCTATGGTATTTTGTTATGAAAGCCTGAGCTAACTCAGACATTATATATCATGACAAGTCTGTAAAAACAAATTACTAGCCATGAAAATAAGTAGAAAATGTGACGCATATGCAGAAAGAAACCTATCAATATGAACTGATTGCAAGTTGGTCAGAATGTTAAATGAATATAAACTTGAGAGCAGTTATTGTGATCAATGGATTAAAGAAAAATACGTTCAAAGATTGAAGAAAATTTGTTATCCTAAGTAAACAGGAAGTTTTAACAAAGAAATGGAAACAAAAAATAACTAAGTGGAAATTCTAAAGCTGAAAATCACAATAACTGAAAATAAAAATTATCAAGATGAGTTAAAAATCAGACTGGAAGTACCATAATAAAAAAAATCAATTAACTTGAAGATGGCTCAATGTAAAACTATACAACCCAAAGGGCAGAATTAAAAATAAAGAGCCCTGGGCCCGGGCTGGTATGGCTCAATGGATTGAGTGCCAGCCTGCAAACCAAAGGGTCACTGGTTCGATTCCTAGTCAGGACACATGCCTGGGTTGTGGGCCAGGTCCCCAGTAGAGGCCATAGGAGAGGCAATCACTCATTGATGTTTCTCTCCCTCTCTTTTTTTTTCCCTTCCCCTCTCTCTGAAAATAAGTCAATAAAATCGTAAAAAAATAAAGAGCCCTGGATGGGTGACTAAATTGGTTGTAGCATCACCCCATGCACCAAAAGGTTCTAGGGTCCATCCCCAATCAGAAAACATACCTAGGTTGTGGGTTTAATCCCTGGTCGGGGCTTATATTAGAGTCAACCAATTGATGTTTCCCTCTCACATCGATGTTTCTCTCTCTCCCTTTCTCCCTTCCCCTCTCTCTAAAATCAATAAATATATCCTTGAGTGATTACTTGAAAAAAAGATTAAAAAAATGAACAAAGTTTCTTCAGAGACCAATGGAAAGTATCATTTAGTCCAAGATATGTTTACTTATAGTCAAGAGGAAAAAAAGGGGGGAAGGGACAAAGTTTCCTAAAATGGTAGCAGAGTGCTTTTGAAAATTGAGGAAAAACATTAACTTACAGATACAGGATGCTCAATGACCCCTAATTAGAAAATAAAGAAAAGCTACACCCAAGTACATCATAGTTAAAATGTTGAAAGTCAAAGATAAAAAAGAGAAAAACTTGAGGGCATCAAGAGGAAAATGACTCATAATATACAGCAAACTATTATAAAATTATGAGCTGACATCAGAAATGAATGGAGGCCAGACCACATTAGGAAGACTTATTCAAAGTGCTGAAAGAATAACAACAAGAAAAAATCAACCAAGATTCCAGTATTCAGCCAAGCTGTCCCTCAAGAATGAGATTTCCCAATGGACAAAAATTGGACTTGTTGCAACACTAAAAGGAGATCTACACCACTAGGAGACATGAAATTGGGAGTTATCAACATATAGAAAAATTTTACAAAGGAAGTGAATGAGATAATATAGGCAAATGAGTGTAGATGGAGGAGTAAACACTTATAGACAGATTGCTTTCAAAAGCATATATGAGCAGGAGCAAATGATGTGCCTCTATGTCTAATGTTGAGAACCAGAAAATTAGGAAAGTCCCCTAGAAAGAAAGGACAGAACGTTCCTCCCCAAAGGTTGAGTAAACACCCTGCTGTGTGCTGATTATAGACTGTTTAGTTTTGAAATTTTTCCACTTAGGCAAGCATAACCGTTGTATATCCCACCCTTCCCGCGCGCGCCAACTCTGTTGCCAATAGCTAACCGCCAACTCTGCTTTTGTTCAAATGCTTGCTTGCTCTTGTCAAATCGCGCCAGTTTCCCGATATAAGGACCTAGCTGTAAGCGTTAAGCGCGATTCTCGTCTGCAGCCCTTGTGGGTACGGTGTCTCCGGAGACACCCTGAGAGTTCACCCCTGCGCAGGTTAAACTTGGCCAATAAAGTAACATTGTTGAACCCAGAAAGTCTCCAGCTTCTGTACTCGCGTTCGTGGCATATAACATCTAATCAATATTCTTAATTTCTCTGTTTTCTAAAATTCTATCTCACAAACATGGCTTGCTCTGGACAACCATATTCACTCAAGACACAATGCTTTCTTCTTCACTTTGACGATGCAATGGCCATTCTATCCTTTTACTATAGCTTCAGGTGAAAATCATTCTCATTTAGAATCTTAATACTTGCTATTTCCTCTTTCTGAAGCATTCCTCCCAATGGTGTTCCATAGAAGACTTGACCACATTCAGATTTAAGTTCATATTATCCAAACTCAGAGAGGCCTCCCTTACCTTCTATTGCTGAGCAAAAGCTAGTCCACCAGCCACTCTCTATCACGTTGTCTAATTTAATTTTCTTCAAAAATACTTTACTACTTAAAATTATAAGTAGTTTCTTATAGTAGAAACTACTTATAAATAGAAAGCAATTGTTTTCTCCTTTTCTCTGCTTTTCCCTATTTCTAAATATTGATGTTCTCCATGATCTGACTTCAACTATCTTTTCTTTGCACACTGTATTTATTTCTCCTCACTGTAGAATATATTAACTCAATAAGTTCCAGTTGCTCTTTTTTCAGAGGTTCTGTAGCTTTCCCTAAAATGTATCATTAAAGCAGGTTGCAGCTAAGCCTTAGAATTCTATGCTTTAATAAAAAAAATGAACTTATTTTTTAATTTTATTTTTCAGTTATAGTTTATATTCAATATTATTTTTATTAGTTTTATTGCAGTATTATTTACAGTAACCAAGATATGGAAGAAATCCAAGTGCCCATCAATAGATAAGTGGACAAAAAAAAGTGATGGTGCATATTTGTGACAGCATGAATGGACCTAGCAGATATTATGCAAAGTGAAATAAATCAGAGAAAGGCATTGTATAATTTCACTTAAATGTGGAATCTGATAATTTTACCCTTTTCTCTGGCCTGATAATCTCAACCTGGATTTGAACTTATTTCCCTGCCCTCTACCCCATTTTTGTCACAGGTATCTTCTTCTTTCTAGTTTTCTAATATTAATAGTATGTCCTAGATGTCAAAAAATTTAAACTATAATCTCTCTTCTTTATTTCATTTAATAGTTTTTGAACCCAAGTTGTGACAATTATCTTAAAGTTTCTCGTTGATTAATTCTGATAATAGGTTGATTGGCTGAATGGTAAGTAGCTGTTTAAAATAGAAAGTGAGTACAAAACATCAGATTTTAAAACAATCTTCACCTGAGGATATGCTTATTGGTTTTAGAGAGGAAGAGGAAGGAAGAAAGAGAGAAAGAAAGAGAGAAAATGATGTGAGGATGAAGCATCAATTTGTCTGTCCTCTCATGTGTGTCCTGACTGGGGATTGAACCCACAACCTAGGTATATGCCCTGGCTGGGGATCAAACGCCCAACATTTTGGTGCAAAGGATGATAATCAACCGAGACATCTTGCCAGGGCAAAATGTCTGATTTTTTGAATGATCTTATTTATTTATTTTTAGAGAGAAGGGAAGGGAAGGAGAAAGAGGGAGAGGAACATAAATGTGTGGTTGCTTCTCACATGCACCCTACTGGGAACCTGGCCTGCAACCCAGGCATGTACTCTGGCTGGGAATTGAACTGGCAACCTTCTGTTTTGCAGGCTGGCACTCAATCCATTGAGCCACACCTGCCATACCTGACCTAAAATGTCTGATATTTTTAAAGCCATGCATGGACATGGAAATAGATCGCTAACTAAATGTTTTATCACTCCCTATTTATTTGTTACAAATAAGACTAAAACAACAAGATCAATTTGTGAAAGTCATTTACTTTTATTATCTTTTATACTTTTTATCACCAAGCATTCATTGAGAATGTCCAAGGAACCCTGACACTGTAGAAAAAAAGGAGGTGCTTACTGGCCACAAGTTTCCTATGGCTTGAAGCTTTTAAGTTGCTTCTATTAATAGTGGTCACAAAACATATTTGTAACTTAAAAAAAAAACCTCCCAAAACTCTTTATTTTAAAATTGTTGATATGTATCTTGCTTAATATAAAAAGATTAAAAAGGAAATGTTTATATTTATGAAAAACATGTGTTTCTTAGTTTACTATTTAATTTGATACTTACATAACAATGACACATCATTAGCTGCTTCCTGTATTCTACATACTAGGAGCTTACATAGGTTAAATTGTATAACACATACCAAGATTTTAGGAGGCACTTTATTTATTTATATATTGATTATAGTTTTTATTGAGGTATAATTAACAAAGTTGTATATATTTAAAGTTTACAATTTTATGATTTAGTATACCTATATTTGTGAAGTGATTATCACAATCAAATTAATTAACCCATCTATCACTTCACACAGTTACTTTTTGTGTGTGTGAGAATGCTTAAGGACTACTCTCTTAGCAAGTTTCAAATACACAACATTTTGTTAATTGTTGTCACCAGGTTCTTATCTGTCTTGTTCATTTCTGTATCACCAGCTTCTAAAGCAGGGTCTGTCCAGCATACTGTAGGTCCTGAGCAAATAAGTAAATGAGTAGTGAGAAGTTTGATCTTAATTACCTAAAATGACTAATTTCAGTCTAACTTCCTGTGAATCTTTATCTACCTTCCCCATCTTTTCTTCTCAAAGAGAAATTTATCCTCCTTCTCCCAGGCTGAATTCTTTTGACATTTTCTCCATCCACACCTATGTTACTAGCTTCAGAATTTTGCTGTGTGTATCTTTCCCTGATTTAGTTTTCAGTCATCCTTTATATTCACTTTTTTAAGTCTAAAAATATTTCAAAAGCAAAAATCAGCAAGAACTTCTGCTTGGTCCTGCCATTTCCACAAAGCGACATACCCTCATGCTTTTTGTGATGAAACTTATTGAAAGCGTACCAGCATTTGACCTTCAAGTTGAGCTTTGATATTGGTTCTTGTTCATATGAACACTTTTATTTTAAGGTTACCAGTATTTCCTGGCTATATATCCAATGATGTCTCTCAATTCACATCCTCCTCAACCACGCTGTAGTACTTAATACTGTTTATCCTTTCCCTTTTATAACTCTTTGGTGCTTTGGTTTTCATCCACATCTCTGAATTCTCTATCTCAATCTCAATCATTGTATCAGTTTTCTCATTTTACCTACACGGGGAAGATGTCCTTTAGGAATCCTTTTCTTCACTCCCTTTCCAAGAGCAACCTTATTTGGTATCATAGTATTAATGATTAGCAATGTGCTTGTGAATTCGACTGTACATGAATTTGACTTGTGAAACCTGTAGTTTGACTTTTTTTTTTGCAAAACTCTAGTTCCTTATTTCCACTGTTTTTTGGATGGTTCAACCTGAAGTTATTGCCATAACCTCAAAGTCAATATTTCTGAAATGAAACCCATCATCATTCTTTCCAAACATCTGCTTCTCACTATGTATTGGTGCCCCTCTACCTAGACTTGGGAACTTTGGTATTTCCTTTGACCTCTCTGTTTCTTTCATCTTTCTATTAAATTATTTATTAAGTCCTATTTATTCTAGCTGTGTGTATGTATAAACTTGTCCCCTTCTCAACATTACTATTGCTACTTCTTGGTTCAGGCACAGCACTGTGTTTGACCTTTGGATGCCTGAGTCTGTATTCCCACTGCTTTTACTTTCTCTCTTCCATGTTGCATTATGCTACCAGAATATCTCTCCTAAAACAGATCTAATAAGTTGCAAACTTCACTGTCAAAAGTAATAATAGCAAAAACTTAAGTGCTTACTACATGCTAGACACTCTATTAAGTGCTTTCTGATTAGCCCTTATACCGATTCTGTACATAGGTATTTATAATATCTCCATTTTTAATGTCTTTCTCCCGAAGAAGAGATTAAAGTGCACACAAAAATAAATATGTTCATGATCAAACAGCTGAAAAGTGTTAAAGCTGGTATTTGATGGCTTTAGCCAACACATTATGTACTGCCTTAACCATAAAACCCGGAGATTCTTCATTGTCTACAAAGTGATCAACTGTGAATTTGATTCAATTCACTGTATTTTAACTGAAAAAAATTCAGTTTTGTCCTAAGAAATAATATCAGTGATTAATGGATTTTATGTGATAATAATATATTTTTTCACATACCTATTAAAAAAAATATATATAAAGCTGTTAAAATAAAAAAATGCTGTAATTGTGCCACTTAAAATCATATTGCATATCATGCTTCAGGACATAGTTGTATGTAAAACTAAGTTAAAATAATTATGCTGTTATACAAAATTTTTTGCCATCCAGATTTATTAAAGATACAACTTCAACATAAACGTATTTACTTATTTCTCACTTCTATCCTTTATTTTCCCATCAGTAAAAATAAATAAATGAAAAAAAATCAGACCTTTCTCCCTCCATTCTTTCTGATTTATTGACTTTTCTTTAATGGCTTGTACATGTTGCCTTTTTAAAAATATATATATTTTATTGATTATGCTATTACAGTTATCCCATTTTTCCCCCTTTCTTCCCCTCCACCCCCTTATCCCCCCTTTCCCCACCCTTTAGTTTTTGTTCATATGTCATACACATAAGTTCTTTTGCTTCTGCATTTCCTATACTATTCTTAACCTCCCTGTCTGTTTTCTACCTCCCATTTATGGTACTTATTCTCTGGCCCTTTCCCCCTCTCTCCCCCTACCACTCCCCTGTTGATATTCCTCCATACCTTATATAAATCCCTTTAACATTTCATACAGTAAAGGCTGGGTGATGATGAACTTCTTGAACTTGACCTTATCTGAGAAGCACTTTATCTGCCTTCCATTCTAAATGAGAGTTTAGCTGGATATAGTATTCTTGGATGTAGGTCCTTGCCTTTCATGACTTGGAATACTTCTCTCTAGCCTCTTCTTGCCTGCAAGGTCTCTTTTGAGAAATCAGCTGATAGTCTTATGAGAATTCCTTTGTAGTTAACTGTCTCCTTTTCTCTTGCTGCTTGTAGGATCCTTTCCTTATTTTGATCTTGGGTAATGTAATTATGATGTGCCTTGGTGTGTTCCTCCTTGGGTCCAACTTCTTTGGGACTCTCTGAGCTTCCTGGACTTCCCCAAAGTCTATTTCCTTCACCAGCTTGGGGAAGTTCTCCATCATTATTTGGTCAAATAAGTTTTTAATTCCTTGGTCTTCCTCTTCTCCTTCTGGCAACCCTATGATCCGTATGTTGGGCCGTTTACAGATGTCCTGGAGGTTTCTCAGCCCCTCCTTCGTTTTTTTTAATTCTTGTTTCTTCATTCTTTTCTAGTTGGATGTTTTTTCTTTTTGCTGGTCCACTCTGTTGACTTGAGTTCCAGTTTCCTTCTTATCCCTATTGGTTCCCTGCAGATCTCTTCTCATTTTCTTTATATTATCCTTCATTTGTTCAAGTAATTGCGATAATTTTTCATCTAATTCTGTGAGCATCCTGATTACCAGTGTTTTAAACTGTGCATCTGATAGGTTGGCTATCTCTTGGTCAGTTAGTTCTGGAGCTTTGATCTGTTCTTTCATTTGGGCCATTTTGTTCCCCTCAGTGTGCCTGTTACTTTAAGGGGTGGAGCCTTGGGTGCTCACCAGGACAGGGTAACTCACAGTTGTTGTGCTGTGATGCAGCCTGTGGGGGCGGGACCTGCAAGAATAATGGCGCCTGCCCCACTCTCTGCATGCACACCGCTTCCCACAAGCAAGTTGAGCCCGTCTGTGCTGGCTCCGGGGTCACTCTGGGGTCAGTGGACGGCCACACAGTTCCAAGCTTCTGTGAGTCTCTCCAACAAACTCTCCTTCGAGGCCGGGAGTTCCTCCCGCTGCCGCCTCAACTTCCACAGGTATTTTCAATCAGTGGTTTGAGGTTTTATTTCCCCGCTTTGATGGGTTGCGCCCTGCTTTTTCTCCCGGTTTGTCTGCACTCGAATTAGGACCTGCCCGGTCCACCAGTCTCGGCCCCTGCTGGGTCCAGGTGGGCTGGGTGCTGGCTGCGTTTCAGTCAGGCACTCCCGTCCCAGCGTGCTGCAGCACTGCCAGTACCACTCCACAAACCACGGTCTTGCCATGCGCTCACCACCCGGCTCGCTGCGGAGTGGCCGGGCGCTCTCACTCTGCCCGGTTCCGCCCCGCTTACCAGACTGGATGTAAGTGTCTTCTTTAACTCCTTGGTTGTCGGATTTCCTCTCAGTTCGATTTTCTGTCATATCTGGCTGTTTTTGTTTAATTAAATTGCTGTTTTTTCCTTGTTTGGTTGTGTGCAGAGGCATGGCGTGTCCACCTATGCCTCCATCTTGCTGGAAGTCCTGTACTTGCTGCTGATTTATTGACTTTTATGCATGCTATTACCTTCTCTTTAATACTCTAGCTCACTTTTGAATATATAAAATTTTATTTTTTAACTCATGAAGACCCAACTTAGTGGTTTTGATAGATTCCTGCATCTTGGTAGGATATATCTACATTCTAAACAAGTGCTTTTCAGTGAGACTCTTCACAAAAACTGTCCAATATAGTAACCATTAACCACATGTGAATATTAAGTGCTTGAAATATGGCTAACAAAACTGATGAATTAAGTTAATTTTGATTCATTTAAATAGCCACATATGGCTAATGGCTCCTGTGCAGGACAGTATGGCTCTAAACTGTCAATTCAATACACTGGTATGGCTGAATGACCAATATATTTTTTAAAATTATATGACCAAAATATTTTTTAAGATTATATATTCTAAGAAGGGAGGATTATCAGTTTACTTTTGCATGCATTCTAATGCATCTAGTGCATTTCTTTGTGTTTATAAGTACACAACAAATATTTTATGACTAAATTAATAAGTGATAATCTGATAACTTTGTGTTAGTGATGTCAAAAGCTGCTCTATAAGTTAATGTTTTAAGAAACAAAGGTAAAATAAATGTTTATGATAAACAACCTGTCTTTATCTTTGCAGTTGCCTGCAAGATTTTACATGGTAAAGTGCTCTCATCAGCTCATCCTTATTTGCCTGGCGTGGTAGAAATGAAACATCTATTTTGTTAGCAATCTCAATTCCAAACCAGACTGCAACACCCCCTATTTACTACAGCCCAGTCAACAAACACCTCACGTGTCTGCCCAGATTCACCATGGTTCTAATCAGCATTTTGCACATGGCCAGCTTCCCATGTGGCACAGACCCCAGTGACACACATCTCTTTCTAATACAACTGTCTGCGTCCCCCTCTGTTGGTTTCAGAATAAACACCTTGTCAAAAAATGAATTAGATTTTGACAGCTTTTTTCCTATGGTTAATTGAGGTGATAGATACACTTGACATTTATCTAAGTGCAGAATATAAGATTGAGACATATTTTTTACATACATTCTGTTTTAGAGAAGGTCACTTTCTGGGGTCCTTTTAATATATTTGTGCAATTAACAGTAGTGATAATTCTGCTTCGTATCATGCTGTCTTTAAAGTTCTTTCAAATTGACAGATAAACTTTTCATTTTGGAGGGTTTGAATTAGTACAATCTTTTTCAAGTTCATCCTCCAGGTCTTCACCCCTTCAGTCCTGTAAATTAATAGTAGTTGAAAAATACAAAAGATAGTGTGAAAATGCACTCAGTTCAAAGAAAGTAGGAAAAGAGGGTTGTATTTGAGACTAACTTAATTATTGATCCTAAATTTGTTAGGGCAATCCCTGGCATTGTTAGGCTGACAGTAATAATTTGAAATAAAGTTAGGAAGTTTCAAAGTAATAACTTTGTAAATTTCAGAGTAATAACTGTGAAAGTTTCTTGTGATATTAAAAAAGTCCCTCAACTTTGTGTATATTGATGTTATAGAAATGCAAGCTCTCATTTTTAATTTTCCAAGGACGTGTGTTTTTTTAAGGTTTTTTTTAGCGTGTAAAGGTTATTTCACATACATATTCTTATCATGTAATTTAATGTTAGGTAGTCATTTTGTACACCATCCAATTTAATGTTATGTAGTTAGTTATTTCAGTTACTATAACTTCTTTGTTATAAATGTAATAGATGATGTTAACATTTATTGAGAGAAGAAGTAATTCAAAGAAATGAAAGATTAGAAAAGTGTTTTTAAAAAAGGAAACAAAAATAATTTTCCACTGAGAAAATGTAAACCATTCTAGTTAGGCTTAATTCTGACCTCGGATAGTAGGCTTAGGAAACTGAGGTCATAATGCAAAACAGCAACAATGACAACAAAGCCACAGATGTTTGCAATGTAAAAGAAAACCAGTTAGCTGAAGGGAATTTTACATTATACCAACAAATACTAGTCATTTTCAAAATGGATCTAGTAGCAAGGGTTTCAAATTACATGTTAACTCTTAAGTATTACATTTGATTTTTACATCACTTTTTAAGATCATTAAGGACAACAACACTATTTAGAAAACTAAATAGTACTATTAAAAACTATAAAACTATTTTAGAAAAATTTTAACTGTTTCAAAATAACACTACTTAAACATTGAGGATATTGAGATATATTTTTGTTGGTTGGTAATGACCATGTAAAAGGGAGCAAAGTTGGCTAATACAATACTTCTAAAATAGATTCAGAAGTAAGGCAAATAAGGAAAATAATATCTATAAGAAACAGGAGAAATAATAAGAGCTTTGTGCCAGGAATAGAAAATGAATGGTAGAGACTCACTATCTAAGTTTTTAGGAGGAAAATGATTCACAGATTTATTTTTATTCCTCTCACATGTTGAGCTATTAAGAATTAATGTCTTCCTGCTAGTGTTTAATTTATTCCTGCCAAATTGCTTAGATATTAGAAAGTTTGGGCTTAAAGTATCTCTTTTATGGATATGTAAACAGGGTGTCAGTCAAAGTAGAGTTTAAATAGTTTCCCCATGGACGAGGTTACTGAAGATACCAGGCACTTGCTTGTCTTAGGTGGAGACAAAAAGCCTCTAAAAAGTGGAAAAGACACCTCAGTGGTATTTCACATGTGCCAGGCTAGGGCCAAGATCCAGCCCTTTGTTCTGAGGTTAGGGTATGGTAGAAGTTTTGTTCATCAAGCCTTCTCTCAAATGTTGCTAATCAGGAAATAAGTTCCTTGAGAGAAAGTTGTATCTGCTTATAAATGAAGACCTTGGCCTTCTCAAATGGAAGAAACAACATAAGTATCCTCATATAGCTCCTTGGAACGGCTCATACAGAAGATGAGGTAGAAGGGCTTGGAATAGCCCTGGCTGAGAACCAGTGGCAGGGAGGGGCAATGAGACCCTGAAATAAGATTCCCTGTATGAAAGGAGTAGTATGGACTTGTTTTTTGATGGTAAACAGGGGACTGACATTTTTGTTGTTGTTGTGTGAAAGTGTTTAGGTCTTGTTGGTTAGGACATATCATGGGGCTGAGGCAGGAAGTCCCTCACAAGCTCAGTTTTGCTACAATTATGTGGAAACAGTTGCTGGAATACGTGTGTGGTTCCTAAGGGAGGTGTATCTTCAGACTCCAACATAGAGGCCTACTGTGACTATCTTGGCAGATAGAATTAACATTCACAAGACTGGACAAAAGAAAGCTTCAGCAGTAACACAATTTCAAAAGTGTCCTTTCATAGATGATTGGATAAAGAAGATGTGGTACATATACACAATAGAACACTACTGAGTCACAAGAAAAGATGAAATACTGCCATTTATGATAACATGGATGGATCTTGAGAATATCATGCTGTGCAATATAAGTAAGGCAGAAGAAGTTAAGAGCCATATGATTTCATTGATATGTGGGACATAAAACTGAAATCAACAAATGATCAAACAAGACCAACAAACAAAAACTCACAGACACAGACAACAGCATGGTAGCTGCCAGAGGGAAAGGAAGGTGGAGGGGCAGTAAAGGGTAAGGGGGTCCAATATATGGGGACAAAAAGAGATTTGACTTCGGGTGGTAAACACACAATGCAATATACAGATGATGTATTATAGAATTGTATATTTGAAAACTATTTAATTTTATTAACCAGTCACCCCAATAAATGTAACACATTTTTAAAAATAAAAGCCAAATCAAAGTTTTCAATAAAAAAAGTGACAAACAATGGCAGTAATGGAAGGACCAATTGTGACATTCCTATAAGTGTTATTTCAGAAGAGGGTTAACTTTCATTCTTTGAGTTCTGCCCTTGGGGTCCCTGGGCCATTGAGGAAGTCAGTTGTAGCTGAAAGAGATCAGACTTCCTTCTGATAAGTCATACAGGGTCTCAAAAAAGTATCTTAGAAATATAAGAAGAGGTATAATTATACTTCAGAGCAGTTTATATATCATGCTAGAAATAACAATTATTCAATTAATTAAAACTAAAAAGATAGGCCTAGCCGAGAACCAACTTTGAATATCTGTCCCACCCATTCTGAGAGAAGTGGTCCTGAGTCACTCCTTTATACTCGTCCTCTTTGTTTCTCTTTCCACCTGCTTCTTTACCTGATTTTCCTACCAAAGAAGGACTTACTCTGTATTACTCTTATTCAAACACCTCATGAGAGAGGATCTAGCCTGTCCAGTTAGTCCACTCTTCAGTGTAGAACATTTCCATTGGATGTGGTTGTTGGGCAAAGCCATCTCAGAGTCAGCTTCTTACATGACAGATGGCTGCCTTTGAGGTATAAACTGACTCTTGGTACAATCTTCTGTAGTTAGGACGTCAATACTGAGAAACTGAAGGGTGATTCGGTCTCCATGAATGTGTGACTGAGAGATTCAGAAGGAGACACTGTTATAGACTGGGATGGCTGGGCAGAGGCTGCCAATACATGGGGCTTCATTAAGACCTCTAGAAACCCTGAGGACTGACAATATTATGTTTCTTCGGAGTGTCTAATCAAAATATTTTAATATGGAAAATACATATACAAAAGTCCAAAACAGTTCTGATTTTTCCTATGAAACATTTTATTTCTGATTTTTGTTGTTATTGTTGTTGTTTTAGCTGTTTGACTTCTATCTTTCAGGAACCCTTGGAAGCTTCTTAGTTTGTTCATTGACAATAAACTTCTGAACCAGTCCGAAACTGTAGTTGGGTGGGAGAGGGACATTGGGCCCAGCTACTAAGACTTGAAGATGGAAAATTCAGAAGAAATAAATCATGAATTTATCTATGCTCTGAGCAACTCTGTCCCCATGATTAAAGCAGCTCTGACTCTTGAAGGTTCATACCCAAGAGTTCCGATACTGATCCTTTTTTTTTTTAACTAATGGTTTTTATTGATGATTTGGTTCACTTGTGTCTAATACAAGTTTAAAATTTCATTTCGCATTAATATTTAGCTGTGTTTCTAATTTATTTTAGTGAGTTATTTGGATGAAAGCACCAGATTGTGGCTAGAGGCCAGTTTCTACTCTCATATGTCTCATTAACGAACTCTGTGGCATTGTGTCACAGCTAGCTAGCCTTTGCAAACCCAAAATTGTTCTCAATGGTTTCCTCCTTCTCTTCCACCTTTGTTTTCCTCATCCTTCACTTTTGGAGGTTTTTAGGAGATGAAAAATAAAGATCCTATAGGTTTCTTCCAGGACTATACCTAAATTCTCAGATTCAAAAAGTACTAACAAACTTATTGAAATAAAAAAGCAAAAGATGTAAGCATATGCAGTATCATAGAAAGAACATAGGCTTGGTAGCTGGGAAGACATGATCTCTAAGATCCATCATTCATTATTTATAAAATTTTAGGCAAATTCTTATCTTTCTAATGCCATGTAAAATGGTGGCAATGTATACTTCAGCTTTGTACTGAAGGAAGTAATATGATAAAATACCCAGCAAAATGCTTGGTATACAATTGATTTTTCATTATTTTAGCTCCCTTTCCAGGTGGACACTCGGGGAGTCACTCTGCTGTTTACTCATCAGCATATGGCTTAAGTGGTATTTCTTGTGCTCGGTTAGTCATAGCCTAGATCCTGAGAAGTTATCCACCATTGTGAAGAGCCCATGGAAACTCCTGTTTTTTACATGCTAGAACTTAGCTTTTGACATTGCAGATATTGGTACAGAAATAGAAAACAATTTTTCCAAATTAGCTTTTTATTTTGTTACCTTATATTCATTATTTCATTGTTCAGAAATATTTACCAGAGTGACTATTTTGTGTTAGGTTTTTTCCAGACTTGGGATACCATGGTAAATAAAACAAAGACTCTGCCCTTATAAAAATGGACAACAAACCAGGAAATAAATATAGAAAACAAGTAATTACATATTGTGAAAAAATAATAAAAAAATAGCATATTCAATTAAAGTAACTTGAAGCAGAAAGAGTTTATTTTTGATTGGATGGTTAGAAAATTCTTTTCTTTTGCTTTCTTTTCTTTTTTCCCTGAGACCTGATCTTTTTTTAAAGCTAGCCATATCAAGAGCCAAAAGAAGAGAATTGCAAGCCATAGGAATAGCAAGTGAAAGGCTCTGAAGCTGCAAAAAAAAAAAAAAAAATTGGCAAGTAAATGAGGAAAGTAAAAGAAGCCAAGGTGACTGTTACATAGTGAAATGCAATAGAACGGTAGAGTGATACATTATAAAATGAAGATAATCTGACAGGAGTCATATTTTAACCCCAATGAACAATAGGAACTCCTGGAACTCCTGTATTTCATACACAAAATAATATGATTCAACTTATATTTTAAAAGTGAATTATTTCCGTAGCTATGGAAAATGCCCTATAGGGAGATAAAATTGAATCAAGGGGACCCGAGCAAGACTTGCCATTTTTCAGGTTGTAGATGCCAATGGTGTAATTAGGGTACAGACAATAAAATGGACATATTGAGACATATTTTGTAGGTAGCATAGGAATGACATATTTCAATGCTGATAAATTGGATGAAGGAAGTGAGAAAAATGAAGCTAGGCTATAAGGAAATAAGAAGATGATGTGTCAATTTCTGAGATGCAACCTACTGGAAGGGAAGACTGTTGGGGAAAGAGAGAGCAAAAGTTATTTTTCAGAGGGAGATATATTGAAGGAGCCCAGCTTAATCCATCTGCATTAGAGATATAAAATGAACAGTTAGTTAAGGAACTTAGAACTTAAGCTATTAGAAACAAGAATTATGGAACTAGGAAAAGATGTTAGATGAGATGCAGATTTAGAAATAGCATAAAAAAATTTTACTAACAGTCATCATGGGAGAAAGTATAAGACAAAGAGGAAAGGTGATTCAGGCTAGTATCCTGATGTAATTCGGTACATTTGCGTGGGTTACAGGAGGCTCGCTCACACAGGAGATTAAAAAAGAGGAACTGGTTGGGCAAGTGGAAAACTTGGAGTGTGTAGTGTTGTAAAAGCCAAGAGAAAAGTGATATTCTAGAAGAAGTAGTGGGAAACTATCTTTAATGTTGCTGAGCCATCATTTAAGAATAGAATAGAGAGGTGTAATTAAATTTTGGGATGGTATAGGTCTTTGCTAACCTCGAAAAAATTATTAATCAAGCTCAGTAGCTAGAAACCATACTGAATGAAGTTGAAGAGTAATTGAAATAGGAGGAACGAGGGGTGGCAGTAAACAACTCATTAAGTTTTAAACTATTTATTTTTACTTAAGAAGTTTTAAAATATTTATTTTTTTTTAATTTTTTTTAAGATTTTATTTATTTATTTTTAGAGAGAGGAGAAGGGAGGGAGACAGAGAGGGAGAGAAACAGCAATGTATGGTTGCCTCTCACATGGCCCTCACGGGGACCCGGCCCACAACCCAGGCATGTGCCCTGACTGGGAATTGAACCGGGACCGTCTGGTCCTCAGCCCGCGTTCAATCCACTGAGCTACACCAGCCAGGCTAAAATATTTATTTTTACTTAAACAAACTGAAAAATAGATGGTCCCTGGAGGAGTATGTAGGGTCAAGAAAGATTGTTCTTAAAATATGGATGCTACTAGAGTATATTTGTAGGTGATAGAGAATAATTCACATGATAGAAAGTGGAATAGCAG
Source organism: Micronycteris hirsuta (assembly GCA_004026765.1). Taxonomy (NCBI): domain Eukaryota; kingdom Metazoa; phylum Chordata; class Mammalia; order Chiroptera; family Phyllostomidae; genus Micronycteris; species Micronycteris hirsuta. The sequence goes on from PVJI01010556.1 coordinate 43,674, forward strand.
TCAAAGAGAATGCATCTGATGGAGTAAAATCCTGGAGAAGATTAGAGCAGTTGGAGTCTGTTTAAGGTGACTTGGCCGTAGTTGGTCATAGTCGTGACCAACACAGTCATGTCATTTATTTCACTTTAACAGCAAGAATAACCGGTATAGAGTTTGGGTGTATAGTTTTGGAGATAGGAAATAAGGTATTTATCTTTCATGGCTTCTAATTTCTCAATAAATTATGTGATCATTTATTAAAAATGGAAGAGGAGAATATATGGGCTTTTCTGAGACATTGGAAAAGGTGTAAAATATGAGCTAGATGGCAAGAAATGGATTTACTTAGAAAATGGAGCAAGACTGGGAGTAATTCAATTCAGGTTGAAATCTATGAGTATAAAATAAAATACGGCAGTGCATTTGTGAAATATTTTTGCAGCAACATTCAATTTCTTATATAAAAAGTACAGAGAAAGCAGATCATTTGGTTAAGCCAGATATAGGGTTTGGCCAGGCAAGTATAATAAAGAGAGGACTGAGAATTGAGGCCATTTTTAGGGAGTGATGATAATGACCAAACATGTATTCTAAATTGGATTAAGAAAGTACGAAGAGGGAAAGTAGGGAAGACTGAAATAACAAAATCAAGAAAAATTGGTGGAGTTAATCATACAGATAATTAGTTGTTGCAGTGAATGTACAACTGTGTGTGAAATGGAAGAAAAAGATGTGGTCAGTAAATGGAATGCTAAAATGGAGGTTCTTAAATAATTATTGGTGATGATGAGGTCCAGGGTTTGACCATGTGAGTAGGTGGCTGAGGTGGGGTGGTCAAAAATGCAGAAGTCAAGGAACTGAGAGATCAGTTGTTCGGTGGGCCGTCCGCACGGAGAATGATGTCACGAACAATAAAACCAGGAACTGAGATTGCTGGAAGATCTTGGATGGAAATGTAGTGAAACAAGAGCTAAAATCTTTAATCTGTAAGTAGTGGGTAAGAAGTCACATGGGTATAAAAGTGAGCAAGAAACTTGTAAACTGTTCTCAATCTAGTCATTTTAGAATTCTGCTTTTGCTTTCAGCATTGTGACAATCACTACTCTTTCGATACAGCTGTCTGCAAACATATGCTTTAAAAATATGTCTCCCTTACCTGTATGTGCTTGAGTGTTTGTACTTCACGTAGTGACCTGATGTAGTCCCATGATTCCTTTTATTTCTTAACTCTTTTTTCTTTTATGAGAGTGCATTGCAATTTTGTGTGTAGCTTATTGTTGTCCACTTAATCTACAGGGTGATAAGTTGGTATGTGAATTTTATTTCTTTTCATTTTCTCCCACCCGTAGTACTGCATTGAGATAACCTATAAACCTTATTGTAATCCTTTCCTACAGTGTTCTTCCAAATCTGACGTCTTCATTAACTCTTTCCAATTTACTTCAGCACATCACTAATCTGCTCCCACCTTTTTTCCCTGAAGGCAGTTGTATTGTTAGATTTCCTCTTTCGCCATTGCTATTTTTTTTAATCCTCACCCAAGAATATTTCTTTACTGATTTTAGAGAGAGAAGGGAAGGAGAAAGGGAGAGAAACATCAATGTGAAAGAGAAACATTAATCGGTTGCCTTCTGAATGCACCTCGACTGGACATTGAACCTGCAATCTAGGTATATGCCCTGATAGGGAATTAAACTTGCACACTTTTGGTGTACTGGACAGTGCTCCAACCGAAGGAGCCACTCCATCAGGGAGCCGTTCCTATTTTAGGCTCCAACTATTCCCTTCTTTACTGATTACTTTTTTCCTATGAAAATTCCTGACTAAATCACATACACACAAACATACACATGCTATTTGTGTCCTATGTGAAAGAATGGTCTGCTTTCTATCAATAATGTTTAAAGTCTAAGTCTTCTAGTCATTTTCAGTGGTAGGCCAATTATGTTAATTAGAGTATATTGAGCAAAGTACATATTTCCAGTTTCTGCACATATATTATTCAATTTGGTCAAGCTTCAATATATAAAAGCTTTTTGCAAAATGTAGTGTCAAAATGTTACAGTCTTTGGTCAGAAACTTGGCAGATTAAGTCAATTAAAAAGGTTAAAATAATGGTCCTTTTTTTTACAGGAAGTGTAAATGCACAGAATTTATTATCTAATTAAATGCAAGTCTGTAATTCAGTATTAGGATAGAGAACATAAATGCATACAAATCAGGAAGTAAAAAGAATTGGTGGATTAATAGCAGTCAGGTATAACATTGGCCATTTAGTTTGGTGCCATCTTATTTATTGCTCTTTCTTGTTCTGGAAAAATCTTTATGTCCCATATAGACATAAACATATTATAGTTAGACAAGTTATCTTCATTGTTAATTTTTGGTTGGTTGAATAGCTGCCAAATTAAGGTTGCCTTGTTTAGCCATAATAGGGGTCTTCCATGGAAGGCATATATACTTTCTATAGAAAATTATTTCTTCCCTCTGTCAAGTTTGATACTAAATAATAGTATTGATTGATTCATCAATTTAACAAGTATTAATTATCTATAGCCTCCCTTGCACTGTTCTTGGAGCTAAGCATATATTAATAAACAAAATAAAAAGCAACGAAAACCACACCACTCAAAACCTGCCCTCATCAACAAACATTCTAGTGGGAGGAGCTATAAAATGAAATAAAAATTACATGGGCTAGAAACTAAAAATGCAATGAAGAAATGGAGAAATGTGCAGTCAACACATTGCATCAGATACGTGAGAGATTCTTCCAACTTTCATGATTGAAGAGACCCACTAGATGGAACAGTGGGTCAAGGAAAGATGCTTTGTGTGTATACACACACACACATATACACGCACACATTTAAAGTGGGGCAATATGATTGATCTTAAAGCTGATGAGAGGGAGGTTAAAAATAGCTATGGTACATTTAAAAGGAATATCATTAACAGTGCAGTGTTCAGAGAAGGGAGAAAGAACTGGAATATAGAGAATCAAGGGGACTGTCCTTGGAAAAAAATGAATAGCATTCTTTCATTCCTATTGGGGAAAGGGAGAAAGGAAGAAAAGATTGGTATAGGTGTGTATTGGATTACATATTGAATGGTGAAAGTTGGAAAAATCTCTCATATATCTGCAGAGGATATGAAGGAAAATGGAGTGTTATATAGTTTCAAGCAGATTAGAGAAGGTTTAACATAGTCATTATGTGAAATGAGGGAGAAAGAAGCTTACGTAAGCTTACTGAGCCATGGGAAGTTTTGAAAGCTGAACTAAAGAATACTAATTTTGCATATTCACCTGTGTAATAGATATTTCTCCACCTAGATTATAATCATGGGGAATGTATTTAGTGGATTCACACGGGGTTAAGTATTTAGCATTTATTTATAGATAAAGGAATTTAAGAAATGGAAAGTGTATAGTGGATAACATGGATCATATTAAAAATAGATGGGACAAATATAAACAGAGATATTAAGGACAAATAAGTATAGATAGGATGGATAGGTACAATGATACATCGGAAAACTGATGGTTCAACAATGTTTAAAAAAGCGTAGTTGCAGGCCCTGGCCCTGGCCCTGTGGCTCAGTTGGTTGGAGCATCAGTTCATCCACCAAAAAAGTGGAGCATTTGATCCTGGTCAGGGCACATACCCAGGTTGTAGGTTCCATCCATGGTTGGGGTGCATGTGGAAGGTGACCAATTGATGTTTCTCTTACAGCGATTTCTCTCTCTCTCTCTTTGTCTCTTTTTCTCTTTCTCTCTCTAAAACATATCCTCAGGTGAGGGTTAAAAAATAAGTAAATAAGTAAATAAAAGTGTGATTGCAACAGCAGAGTGACTCTGCTATACTCTTCATTCCCAAAGGAGATTGCGGTCAGACAGTGAGATTTCTAAAGTAATTTAATGCAATTGTCTGGGTTATTCTGTGGTTATAGAAATGTGTGATTGAAATGAAATGGAGGAAAATGTCATTGAAGATATGAAATTTGAGATGAGTATACAAAGTGTAAAATTTAAAAATAATATTACAGTCTGATCATAGGGAAAGATTGTGAGTTGGGCACCAACATTATTAATCAGTAAGAAAAAGTGATCAAGAGGCTGATAGAGAGTATAGAGGGTTAGGATGGTTGAACACCTGAGTTGACATAAGCTGCAAACGAACAAGGGTAATAGTCTGAAAGTAGCATAGGGAACAAGGAAGACACTGGCATGACTCTTTATAATTGTGCGTGGGGTGGAGAGCAATTCGTGGCTTTACTTGAGAGAATGACCAGGGATGTGGTGTTCTTAGAGAATAACAAGGTTACATTTCAGCTCAAGAGATGTAGATAGTGCCTAATGAAAAATTTAATGATATAAAAGAGATTATTAATCAAGGGATATATATGATCATGAATTTTTCAGTGGGGTAGTGGCACAATATTTTTAGGTGGAAAAGAAATATAGAGTACCATCAAGGAAAGAGCATGAGAGAGAGGAGAACACTTGGCAGCTTAGGTTTTGTGTTTGTCAAAGAAATCAGAGTGATGAGATGCTTTCTGCACATCCTTTCAGTTCCCTGAGGATGGTGGGCTTCTTACTTTCTCACTTTGACATGAGACATGGGATTGGTTGTGTTGACTAAAGCATTTCTTTTACTTGTAGTCTTTTTCTTATTTTTAACTCACAATATTAAAATAATTACATTTTCATTTATTTACTTTTGTTCAAGTATAATTTACATACAATAACATTCACCTACTTTAAGTTCAATTTGATAAGCCTCACAAATATATGTCATTACCACTGCAATGAAATTATTGGACATGTCTGTCACTCAAAAGCTCCCTATGTCCTGCCTGGCTGGTGTAGCTCAGTGGGTTGGGCGCAGGCTGGGAATCAAGCAGTCCCGGTTAGATTCCCAGTTGGGGCACATGGCTGGGTTGCAGGCCGGGTCCCCAGTGAGGGCCATGTGAGAGGCAATGACACATTGCTGTTTTTCTCCTCTCTTTCTCCTTCCCCTCTCTCTAAAAATAAATAAATAAAATCTTAAAAAAAAAAAAAAAAAGCTCCCTATGTCCCTTGGTCATCAGTGTGCATACTGAGTCCCCTAGTCTTAATCAAGTACTGATTTGGTTTTATCACTATAGATTATTTTTGCCTTTTCTAGAATTTTATAAAAATGGGATCTTAGAATATGTGCTCTCTTTGTATCTGGATTCTTTTGTTCAGTATAACATTTTGAAACTATCGGTGCCCTTTTGTCTTAGTAGCTCATTTCTTTTTATGGATAAGTAGTATTCCATTGCATGGAATATCAAAATTTATCTAATCACCCATTGATGCAAATTTGGGTTTTGTTTAGTTTCAAGCTATTATAAATAGAGGTGTTATAAACATTTGTGTATAAGTTCTTGTGTGGGCATTTGTTTCATTTGTCCTGGGTGTTGTATGTTTACTTTTACATGTATGTTTACCTTTATAAGAAAGTGCCAAACTGTTTTTGAAAATGGATGTACCATTTTACATTACCACCAGTAATTTATAAGTTTAATTTTATCCATATCCTCAACATTTGGTATTTTAAATTTTAGCCATACTAGTGGCAGGTGGGGTCTTGTGGCTTTAATTTTTTGTATTTCTAAGTTGGCTAATGATTTTATCTTTTCATAGACTAATTGGTTATTCATACCTTCTTTTGTAAAAAGTCTGTTCAAGGCTTTTGCCCAGATTTTTATTTTTTGGGGCTGGGTTGTTTTCTTACTGAGTCATAATTGTTCTTTACATATTCTGGATACAATTCTTTGTCACACACACACGCACAAATGTTTTCTTTTAGTTGTCTTTCATTTATTTTGGTATCTTCTAAAGAGAAGTTTTAAATTGTTGTAAATACCAATTTATCAATTTTTAAATAGTTTGTCCTTTTTGTTTATATTGAAGACATTTTTGCTTATGCCAAGATCTTAAAGATTTTTTAAGTGTTTTTCTTCTAAATGTGAATAATGTGAGCATTTACACTTTAGGCTATGATCCACTTCAAGTTAATTTTTAAGAAGTATGTGGAGAAATGGTCAAAGTTCAATTTTTCCATATGGATCGCTAGTTGATTAACACCACTTATTGAAAATAATATATTTTCCACATTTATAATTCTGGCATCTTTGTGAAAATCAGTTGACCTTATGTGTTTGTTTATTTAAGGATGTTCTCTTTTCTCCCATTGGTCTAGATACCATTATAGGAAATGTTAGTCTTCTAAACTGTTTCTTCTTTAAAATGTTTAGCTATTCTAAATCCTATGAACTTCTATATTAATGTTAAAATCAGCTTGCTAATTTCTAAAAACACGTTGGAATTTTGATCGGGATTGAATTGGATCTACAATAAATTAGACAAGTGACATCTTAACGGTATTGAGTCTTCTAATCCAGTAACAAGACATGTCTCTATTTTTTCTTTTTCGTTTTGTCTCAAAAATTTTTCTAGTTTTTAGTACACAGGCTCTTTATTTATTTTGCTAAATATAGCCCTAACTTTTTAATATTTTTGTTATTTAAATAGTATTGTTTGACAATATATTTTATGATTGCTTATTTCTATTGATAATTTACAATTGGTGGTCATATTAAACTAATGTTTTTTGAGCATATACTCTATGTGTCCACTTGCTTTATCCTGAATTTATCATGGTGAGTAAAATCATAGGTTTTCTCTGTCTTTATAGCGTTTACAGTCTAGTGGAAGACACAGACGTGGATAAGGCGTCAGACAATAAATACAATAAAAAAGAGTGCCTGGTTCTTTAGGGCATATAATTGAGCAACTTAACTTTTCCATTCCTGTGAAAGCATAAGGGAGTTGCAGTATGAACAAGGATTGACTAGGTTAGGAAGAAAGAGGAAAGCAGTCTAACCAGAAGAAAAATCGTGGACAGAGACTCAGTGGTAGGAGGGAGCACAGTGTAGACGTGGTACTGAGGATGATCACGGTAGTTAGAAGACCACGAGAAGCATGATGCTAGATTTGGCTTGAGAGTTATCTTGGTGGCTATATCATGATCTCGAAGCCATGTTTGTCTTCATCCTACATGGTTTTATGCATGAACATAACATTATTATGCTTACATTTTAAAACAATCAGTGTGGCTGCCATATGGATAATGGATTGGAGGGGAGCAGTCATAGAATTAGAGAGAACAATTCTGCTGCAATAGTTTGAGATGGTGGTTTGGAATAAGGTGGTGAATTGGAAATCAAGAGAAGTTGATATATTCAGGAATGATTCAGAGGAAAAAACTATTAAAAGTAATGAGTTAGTGATGGACTGGATGTGGCAAGAAAGGAAGAGGGCAGGGGCAAGTAAGGCATCACTGTACCGAATATATGTCACTGACATTTTATTTATGTCACTGACATTTTAAAGACAAGCAAGTGGGGATGTAAAATAGTTAATGTGTGTTTCTTGCTCATAAAAGAGGCCTAAGTATTAGAGAAATATTTATTGTCTGAAGTAGTATAGGTGTCAGTTGAAGTCTCAGGAGAAGGTACAAGTATATAGGGAAGGAAATAAGAATGCAGAGAGGAGAAGGCCACTCTCAGTTCCTGTTACCCCTCTTTCTTATTTAATACATTTTCTCTAATGTGTCAAGACTTTTGCTTTTATTTCACCTGAAATTTCTAATCTTGTCATTTTTCTCCTTTGATTTCTTGTATTTTTATTATATTTGTAATAGTACACTTTTGATGTTAAACTTGTACCATTATTGATCTTTTGTTAGTTTTAAATCAAATAATATAGAATAGAATAGTAATAGAAAGAAAACGGTAGAGGATAATTTGTCAAAATGTGGGTAATTCCTCATGTGACACAATAAAACTGACATATAATGGTTGTTTATTGAACAAACCTCTAGGTAGGCATATTTACTTTGTAGGTGATTGTGGCGGATCCTGTCCTGCAGAATCCATATGCTGTGGCCAATTTGTAAATAAATGCACAGGGACTACGTAAATCCTGTGGAGAAAAAAGGGGACCACATGGCCACTCTCTCGAGAGGACAGTGCCTCGGTCACTCTCTCAAGGGGAGAGCACACCAACCCTTGCCTTAACAAGCTTTTATTGGCTTTCTCATAGCATACATCAAAGAAGGTTTTCATTCATTATACTTAGGTTTGCTTTAGGTAATTACTTTTTACACATAGCAATGGAAAGTATGTTACAGATTAACATCCTGTAATTCTTACAGATTAACAAGGAAAGAATACTGCAAATACAAGGAAATGATATGAGTAATTGGTCTTCGTTACACTTTAATCCTTGGTAGAATTAGCACAGACTTCAGGAAGCCACCTCAAAGATACGCAGCAAGCATCTGCTGTCTCAATCCAGGGTGAGAGAGTTTTAGCCAAGAGCAAGTCACGAAGCAGCCTAAGTATAATGCAGGCCTGATTTCCCACGAGAGAACCAATCCATGGGTTTGGCATCCTGCATGCCACCATGCTCATATGAGCTTTCCCATAGGGTTGAGCTACAATTGCCAGGCAGATCGGTCCCCAACAGGTGATTACTAGAAACATATAAAATGTGAAAAAGTTTATCTTAATTTAATAGGCTGGGGAAAAATTGGGAATGAGATAGAAGAGATGTGTTATGGTATCCATATTCATAAAATATTAAAATTATTAGTGAATGTGGATATTGTTGAAAAGTAGATTCCTCTTTATTATTATTATAAGGATAGTTATTCTTTTCTTTTCACTTTTTTCTTTTTTTTTTTGCAAAATACCATCACAGTTTGAGACATCTCAATTCCAAATAGTAACTATTTTATTACTGAATGTAAAAAGCAAAAAGTAGGCTGATAATATATAAATTGTCCATTTCCCTTTGATGTGCCATCTGTTATTTTATTTATTCATAAAGCATCCTTAATCTGGGAGCCAAGCCAGTAAATTGATTTAATTTTCATGACTTATAACAGTTTTTTGGATAAGAACCATTGTTATAACTTAGTAAAATTGGGTAACTGTTTCCTGACAGTCTACAGGAAAAAATATGATTTCCTATAATAAAACACTGAACTAAATCCAATTCAGAGAAATATGCTGAATTCATAAACAGAAAATTAAATCCTCTAATGTAGAATGAATATAGATATTATGGCCACTAGATTGTTCTTAAATTTGAGCTGCTATTACTTATGCAAAATGTCCAAGAAAGATGAATGGCCCATTGTTGAACCCATTGAACAAAAAGCTTTGATTTCCAACAGTGATTTTAATCAAGACTCAGTATATGGCTTAAAATAAGATACTTAAAAATCCCATGCTCCTGCTTTATCACCGATGAACTGGGAAGAAACATTTACTTTCTTTTTGTCCTTGAACTCTTCAAGTTGTAAAGAATAATAATGCTAGAATACCCTACTAATAGAAATGCAAAATCTTTATAACTTAAAATCTATTTGAATCCAAGCACTAGTTATATAAATTAATTGTAAAATAAATTAGGTCCACACAGGAGTTAAACATTTCAAAAATCTGTATATATCAAATTGTTTGTTCCATCTCTACCAGGGCAACTTTTCCCACCCAGACAGGCTTACTATTAAGAGCAGAGGGAGGTAGCATCTTGAATGCAAAGAAAAATTGTAGATATTGGATCCAAGTGCCAGGAACCTCTATTTAATGATTACAAGTTGAAAGCTAATCTGGTCATAAAGTTGTGAGATATTAGAAAGACACCTTAATTTACCTATAATTAGGACTCTTATATATGGTGACAGATAATTCTCTACTGAAGTTGTTTTTCTTTCTTACTCTGTGATGGCAGGGGTCACGTGCAGCTCTTACAGTCCTTTGTACGTATTAATGCTCAGTAGACATTCAAGGAAGGCATGATACCAGATGAGATATGCACTCATTCATTAATTGATTTTTTTTTTCAAGAAATAAAAACTGTCCTAGGTTCCAAGGAAACAAAAATGTATAAGACACACTAAGGAGTTCAAGATCTGTCAGAGAAAAAATACCAAAAATGCATAAGTATAATAAAATACTAACTTGCTTGGACATTAATGCTCATATATATGATATTTTTAAAAGATTTTATTTATTCATTTCCAGAGAGGAAGGGAGGAAGAAAGAGAGGGAGATTAACATCAATGTGTGGTTGCCTCTTGCATGCTCCCTACTGGGTGTCTGGCCTCCAAACCAGGCGTATACCCTGACTGGGAATCTAACCAATGACTCTTTGGTTTGCAGGCTGGTGCTCAATCCACTGGGCCATACCAGGCAGGGCTATATCTGGTATTCTTGGATGAAGTAATTTTAGTGGGATATATTTTCCTAAAATAAGATGCAGATTGAAAGAATTTTTAAAATACTTTGTAATTATATTGTTACTATGACTTTTGTTATGGAAGTTTTACTACTTTATTCTTAGGCCAAAATGATTGTTTTGGGCTTTTTAATTAACATTTTGTGGATGACAAATTATTGACTCTTAACATTTGAAAAAAATCACATGCACATCCTAAAAATATATTATCAGCAATGCAAAGTATTTTCAGGAATATTTAGAGTAGGCTGAGAAAGTAGAGAAGTCAAATCTACTTACTCACACTGCTACTATATGTAAAGTTTGAACACAGAAAAGTAAGAGTCTAATTTTTATGTCAATCTTTAATTTATCATTTAATTTATTCATTGATAAATGTTTATTACATGATTACTGTATACTTTGATTATGTTGGACATTCAGCCGATAGTGATAAATAAACTGACTCTTCCTGTTAGAAAAAATAATATGACAGACAGAGAGGCCTGAGACTAAAGTGGGACTTCCTACTTCCTCATAAATGACAGGTGTGCTTGGCCCAGCATGCTATTGCAAGCTGAGTTGCTACTCTAGCTATAGTGATAGACAAGAAAAGAGAGAATGGAAATCTACCCCTATGCAAGCTGTCCTGCTCTAGTGCATTTTCTGTGAGGGGAATTGCAAAGGTGAGCTTGGAAAGGATAGTGAACTGGGAGCAGGTCTTGCTTTAGACACAGAACCAACCCAGGTGAGTAAATTATGGCACATAACTATAGATAATACTAGTGCAATTAATGATAGAAAAATAAAGAAAAGGTATAAAACGTTATCATAGAAACATCACAAAATGAAACAAATGATAAATATAATATCTGAGAGTAGAAAGTAATATTTGTCCTTGTATAAAATACAAGATACATTACAAATTAGTGATCAGATGATAAATGCTAGAGGAACCTTGGGTGAGAAATCCATTTAAGGTGGCATATTAAGTGACACCTCAAAGAAATATTATCTGAGCTGGGCCTAGAAAGGCAAATTCTTTTGCTCAGCAATTAACAAACATTTGCTAAAAATCTATCTAGCAGCAATGAGATGAGCAGACTCACTTGAGGTTAAACCCAATGATCTCTTTATTCTGAACCATCCACTACATGCTTTAATTCAGTAGACAAACTTTGTTAGGTGGCAGGAATAGAAGAAAATTGTAACAGACAAATAATGGGTCTCAAATATCTCTGGAATTCATGAATGTGTTATAGCTCCCATATAGGACAAAAGAGACTTTGCACTTGTGATTAAATTAAGGACCTTGAGATGAGGAGAATGTCCTAGATTATTCTGGGGAACTCAGTCCTTACAACTGATACCGTAGTGTATTAAGAGAGAGGGAGACGTGACTACGGAGGAATGGTAAGAACAATGTAATGTTCCTGGCTTTAAAAATGGCAGAAGGAGGCTACAAGCCAAGGGCAATGAGTGGCCTTTGGAAACTGGAAAAGTACTGCCTTAATGACACCTTGATTTTCACCTAGTGAGACCTGTGTTGGACATCTAACCTCTATATCTCTACGATAAGAAATTTGTGTTGTTCTAGGATGCTAAATTTTAGGTAGGTAGTTGTATCAGCAATAGGAAACTAATGTAAAGGTGTTTGTGTGAAGGTTACAGTAGGTCCATGATGCAGAGGGAGAAAAATATGAAGTGTTTTTGATGAACAAAAGTAAGAAATTGGTAAGAAATCTGGCTGAGGTATAGAGTGTGTGCAGAGGAATTACAGAAGATGAATCAGTACAAATGCATTGGGTTAAGTTATTGAGGACCTTGAAATTAAGGCAAAAGAGTTTTACTTATCTTATTATTTTTATATAATGAAAAATAATAAGTTATCAAAATTTCTTGAGCAGTACATGAGTTGAATCAAAGAAGAAAGGTAAGCTAATACTATTGCTCTTTTTGATAAATCATTACATCACAAAGCATGAAAGTCAAATATAAAGCCTTATAATAGTAATAATATTTAATATATATATAAATAACTATATTCTGATTATTTCACATGAACTTAAATCTTCTAGATTTTTAAAAAATAAGATTGACTCCAGCAAGCTGTCATTTAAATAAAATCGTGACTATATCATCCATAACTTACATGATTATTTAAATATAAACACTAATAATGAAACGGAAACCCATTAGGTTATAGTCCTAACTTAGTTTATATAGTTCTTGCTGGTAGATGGATTTTTAAATAAATTTTTATTTAATTAAAAATATATTCTAAGGACTAACTATAGGAACAAAGGTTTTTTGCAGAGAATTTTATTCAGAACAGATTTTAACATTACTATAATTAAAATATAAATTACTGGAAAGAGTCAGCTTTTTAGGAGAAAGATAGGTTTATTCAGATTGTCAAACTCCAAATGAAGAGTTAATGAAATCCTCAAATCCTGTTGGAATACTAATGAAAAGACTTAAATGTAAAGTGTGTGGGAAGTTGCGATGGTTGCCATGTTTAAGAAGTGGCTAACCAGTTCCACTTTACAACTGAGTATATTTAAAGTGGCTTTCATTAAAGAACATAAAGACAAACAGGAGAAAAAGGAAAGGGAGGTGAGAAATGCAGAATAGAGGAAGGAAAAGGAAACAGAATTTTAAAGGATGTTATTATTTATAAAAGTATAAATTAACTAAAACCGGTCTGTTTTATTAAGTGAGCTCTTGTTAAGGGTCCAGGTAATTTGGAGCATAAGGAAAATGCAACTGAACACACCTCTCTCTGCTTTGGAGAGAAAGGGAATCTGCTGTGTCTCACTGGTCATTCTTTGGGGAACTCATTTTAATATCACACAGGGTAACATTCAAATAGGTACAAAATGTGTTAAATGAAAACTTCATTAGCTGCTTCAAATCTATAACCCAGTAATTTAGTGCTGAGGAGACATTCACTTGAAAATCTGTTTTAACTTTGGCTTTTAAATAAAACCTAACCAATGTTATTTGATTTCACAGTTATTGGAACAAAAAATATTCAAAATATTCTGACAATATCATGTGCTAATAAGAATATGGAATAAAGGGAACCCTTATATGTGGTTAGTTGTGAATTGGTACAGCAAGTTTTTAGGACAATTTGCTAATATCTTGTTAAATTGATCAGAATCCAGCATTCTACTTCCAAGTTCTGCATTTACTTTAGAACAAATCTTGCACATGTGCACAAGAAAATACAAACAAGGGTGTTGTTGTTTACACACATGCACACAAACCCCAGAAAAACCTAAGTATCCATTATTAGAAGTGAATAAATTAATACACAGCAGTCACAATATATAAAGAAAATAAAAATAAATGTTGAGAGAAAAAGGCAAAGTCTTAAGAATTCATACAATATAATACCTGTTATTTAAAATTCTGAAACATGTTAATTGACACACACAACATATATCACATATTTGTCTGTACAAGTATGAAAACAGACAGAAAGGATAGATTTCAATTTCAGAATGGCAACTATTGTCAGGATGCCGAGGGGTGGCATGGGATAAAATCACTTAGGCTGCAAAAAAAGGATTTTGATAAAAAATTTACTGTTTTATTGTCTTTTCACAATCATCTAAAGAAAAAGTGATAATGTTTCTTAAATCTGAGAGGTAGGTACAAAGTGTTTATTAGATTACTTACTTGTATTTTTAAATATCAATTAATGAAAAATAAAGGGCCATATTTATTTTACCATGTGTAAGAATTATCTTGTGCATTATCCGGTAGTGGTGTTAATTGGGGTTATTTTCTGTTGTTTCATTAATCCTGTTTGGGTTCAGACTATACTTTTTGTTTTATTCACCTAGCCCAGATTTCTCTTAAGACCATCATGCATTTGATGATTCATTTACAACTTATCTCTTAAAGATTTTCAAAATATGTACAGAACTGAACTCTGCAATGTTTCTATTAGTTTTTTTCAAAATTAATTTGAATGCCCCAAGTATGATTCATTAAGCAGAAGCTCTGGGAAAACAAAGTCATCATGAAAAAAAATGTAACTTTATTCTGGACTGGCTAGTCCAACCGATGGAGATTATAGGTGCCATTTCTGAGGAAAAAAACCTGACTTGTCATTAGAGCTGATCTTACTCATCGATATTAAGAGATTATAATGGGGACAACCTTGTTCTTTCATCTTCATCCTTGGGGGAGCAGCCTTGACCCCTTAGCTTGCTTTATTACCATCTTACACAATAAATCATTGGCCTATCATGAACAACCATTTAGAGACCAATGATAATAAGCATTTAAAGAGCTTTTATTATTTGCAGCACCATGATTAACATGTAACATGGGTTATCTTATATGATTTTAACAACTTATGAGGAATAAGTTATTATTTACTTTTTGAAGATGAAGGATCTGAGGCTTAGAGGGGCTAATAAACTGTCAAAAAACTCTAGATAAATAATAGCATTATCCTAAATTAAGTTATAAACCAAAATATTTTATTCGGAGTTTGGGAAATATTGTAGCAAATGAAGTCTATGTCATGATGGTAAAGAAATATGTAAAGAAGTTGGAAATGATGCTTGCTGGTAGAAGAAAAAGAGAGCTATGGATATGTGGCAGGGTCAGAATTAGACATAGGACCTCCCAATGAAGGGAAGTAGGTTCTATTCTTGATAACATTAAGAGATGTGTCCCACATACTTGGTGTATTTGTCTTCTTTGTTTTCTATATATCTTGAGGGTTCCTGTGGAAGAAATAAAATTCTCAATAACCAGAAGCAAGACAGAACAGTATCAGAAGGAGAATGGGGGGCCAGGGGTAGATTTTGAGGTGCATGGCATCTATGAAGGGTAATCATAGGAAAGATGCACAGGATTTGTTCAGGAAACTTGGGGAGCTGGAGGAAGCACAGGGAATGCCAAGAAGTCCAGGCAGCTAAATACCAAGGAAGGTGCTGCGAAAGTTTCCTATCCAAGCCAGGAAAGAAGAATTTTAGATGAAGTGGACACATTTCATAGACTGAGGTAATTTAGAAATTCTTGGTATTCACATGAAAATTACATGTTTAACATTGTGTAACTGGTAGAGCAGTGCTATCTAACAGAACTTTCTCTCTATCCCAGGTCCAACTGGAAAAGGTTTACATGAAAAAAAATGGGATTTTTTTTTTAAACTTCAATCTGCTTGTATCCATTACACTGTCAACTTTCTCTCTCTCTGCCTCAACTCTTCTTTCTCCTTTCCATTGGCTTCTTTTTCTCTTTGTCCAGTAACATGATTTTACAATTAATCATCCAGTACAACTTTCTCATTCCATACCGTTCTGCCCCTTGCACCGAATTAATAATTTTTTGTTCCTAATTCTAAAATTGATGGCTTTTCCTCTTTTAGCTCTTTCTCTGTTGCTTCTTCTTCTGTTTACACTTCACTGAATGCCTTCATTCACTCTTTTAGATCTGCACTTTGCTCTGCCTACTCTGTTCCCTGTTCAGGGAGTCTGACCTATAAGGACCATATAGCAAGAGGTTGACTTTATCTGTAGCGAACCTACTGTGAGAAGTCTGCTGCAAGAGATTGGAGGGAAGACAGAGCAATCAGTGAGGGCTGCCCCATTTCCCTCCCTGAAGGGTCACCTCATGTTCACCTGCCTCTACCAAAGGTCAGAGCTCTTGTCAAGTGGGACTGTCTATTTAGCTTCCAGAAACCAAACTTCCTTCTTCAGTGTAGGCCTGGAAATAACAGTAGTTCAGCTATTTCTAGCTCTGGACTCTGGTGATATTTCCTGTGATTTCTTTATACTCTGCCTACATCTTGGTGAAAAGTTCATTTATTAGATCTTCCAATTATTCCAATCTGAGCATATCATCTGTTTGCCATTGGGATTCTGACTGAACCAAGTGTTTTAAGGCATTTTTCTCTATTTCATATTTTCCTGATTTAGTTTGTCCCAGGCACCCATTTATCTATCATATAATTATGACTCTGTTTTAATTTTTATTCCATTAGGGA
>PVJI01010557.1:0-59840 GCA_004026765.1 Micronycteris hirsuta
CCTTTCCTCTCGCTGCTCCCAGGATCCTTTCCTTATCTTTGACCTTGGGTAATGTAATTATGATGTGTCTTCGTGTGTTCCTCTTTGGATCCAACTTCTTTGGGACTCTCTGAGCTTCCTGGACTTCCCGAAAGTCTATTTCCTTCGCCAGCTTCGGGAAATTCTCCATCATTATGTGTTCCAATATTTTTTCAATTCCTTGGATTTCTTCTTCTCCTTCTGGCAGTCCAATGATTCGCATGTTTGAACGTTTACAGATGTCCTGGAGGTTTCTGAGCCCCTCCTCCATTCTTTGAATTCTTGTTGCTTCATTCTTTTCTGGTTGGATGTTTTTTTTCTTTCTGCTGGTCCACTCCTTTGATTTGAGTCCCAGTTTCCTTATCTCTATTGGTTCCCTGCAGATCTCTCCTCATTTTTTCAAGCAAGTTCATTAATTTTTCGTCGAAATCTGAAAGCATCCTTATTACCAGGGATTTGAACTGTGCATCTGATAGGTTGGCTATCTCTTGGTCGGTTAGCTCTGGGGTTTTGATCTGTCCCTTTCTTTGGGCCATTTTTTCCCCCTCGGTTCACCTGTTACTATAAGGGGGGCGGAGTCTTGGGGATCCCCTGTGCAGGGAAGTTCCCGGTAGTTGTGCTGGGACCGAAGCCTCTGGGGCCGGGGCCTGAGCGCACAATGGCGCCTTCTCCGCTCTCCGCACCCACACCGCCTCCTGCAAGCACTTCGGGCCCCTCTGCGCTGACTCTGGGGGTCGCTCCGGGGTCGGTGGACAAGCTGCCCAGCTCCAATCCCCCGAGGGTCTACCCAGCGAACTTTCCTATGAGGCCAGGCGTTCCTCCAGTCGCGGACTCCACCCCCTCACAATCTGCGCCATTGATTTGCGCCCTGCTTTCTTTCAGGTTCTCTCTGCACACGAATGCAGACCTGCTGAGTCCACCAGTCTCTCGGCCCTGCTGGGTCCGGAAGAGCCGGGCGCAGACCGAGCTTCAGTCGGTCCCCGTCTGGGCAGCCCCGCGTGGACCGCCCCTCCAACCGTGGACCTGCCGTCTGCTCACCTGCTCGCCGCAGGGTCACCGAGCGCTCTCCCTTCACTCTGCACCTTCTGGCTCACCAAACTTGATGAATGTATCTTCTTTAATTCCTTGGTTGTCGGACTTCCTCTCAATATGATTTTCTGTCAGATCTGGCTGTATTTGGATGTGTATATTTCTTTTTTTTCCCTTGTTTGATTGTGCGAGGCGGTACGGTGCATTCACCTATGCCGCCATCTTAGGAAGTCCCCCCTGTACATTTTCTTTTATTTCACTTTTCATAGCCTTCACTTTTTCCTCTATTTAAAAAAATATATTTTATTTATTTATTTTTAGGGAGGGGAAGGGAGGGAGAAAGAAAGGGAGATAACCATCAATGTGTGATTGCCTCTCATGTGCCCCCTACTGGGGACCTGACTTGCAATTTCAGGTATGTGCCCTAGGCTGGGAGTCAAACTGGTGACCCCTTGGTTCACAGGCCGGCACTCAATCCACCAAGCCATACCACCCAGGGCACTCTTCCTCTATTTTGTGGCCATACTCAACCATTTCTGCGAGCATCCTGATTATCAATGTTTTGAACTCTGCATCTGATAGCTTGGCTATCACTTCATCCCTTAGTTCTATTTTTGGAGCTTTCGTCTGTTCTCTCATTTTGGCCATATTTTTTTGTCCTGGTGCACCTGTAAAGTTGTAAGGGTTGGAGCCTTATGTATTCGCCAGGATGAGGCAACCCACATTGCTGTGCTGTGGCGCTCTATGTTGGGGATGGGCCCAAGAGGGAACAATGTTGCATACTCAGGTCTCAGCCAGCTTTCAGCCACTTCACTCACTACCCAAAATCAAATTGGGCCCTTCTGGGGCTGATTCTCAGGTGAGTGGGTTTGTGTATGTTCTAGGACCCGATGGCTCTCCAACGAACTCTCCTGTGAGGCTAGAAGTTTCTCCCACCACCACAACACCCACAGGTTATTGCAGTCAGAGATTTTGAGGCTTTATTTCCCCATGCTGGAGCCCTGGGTTGCATGGTCTGTCTTGCTCCCCAGTTGTTCCTCCCAGTTTATCTGCACACAAATGTGAGACCACCAGTCTGCCAGCCATGCCACCTGGCCTGCCCCTGTTCTCCAGCTACCACCGTGTTGCATGTCCTCTCCATCCTGGATACCCCTCTCTGCCCCTCCTACCAGTATTAATAAATGTTTGTTCTTTAACTCCTTGGTTGTCCGACTTCCATACCATTCGATTCTTCTGGCAGTTCTGATTATTTTTTGTTTTTAAATTTGTTGTCGTCCTTCTTTTGGTTGTATTAGGACACAAAGTATATCTACCTATGCCTCCATCTTGGCCAGATATCCAGGGGAAATTATTGATATTAAAAGCCATTATAGGCCCTGGCTGGTGTGGCTCAATGGATTGAGTGCTGGCCTGCAAACCAAAAGGTCACTGGTTTGATTCCCAGTCAGGGCACATGCCTGAGTTGTGGGCCACGTTCCCAGTAGGGGGTGCTCAAGAGGCAACCACACATTGATGTTTCTCTCCTTCCCTATATCCCTCCCTTCCCCTGTGTCTAAAAATAAAATAAATAACATCTTTTTTAAAAAGGCCTTATAAATCTGTCTGTGGTGATTAAGACAGTGTGGTATTGGTATGAATTGATAGTCATATTGATGAAATAAAACATAATCCAGAAATAAATGCAAATACACATGAGAATTTCATATTTGATAAATTTATCATTTCATATTAGTAGGGGGATGTGGATTCTTCGGTAAAAGGTATTTGGACATTACATGTGCTTATAGATATACAGAATATCTCTAAGAAGATACATAAAAATGTATCAGCGGTTATCTCAAGAAAGGGATACTAGGTAGGGATGAGTATGTATTGTCTATTTTTATTTAAATATTTAAAACCCAATAAACATTACAGAATAACACTGATGACTTGACACAACTAACTAAACTTAAGCATCCTAGAATTTTCACATTTTTCTCATATTAGTAACATTTTGAAAGCATTTTCTATTTTTATTGACTATTTTGTTTACATTTGAGGGTTGCTTTATACCAATGACTCAATTCTGAGTGCATAGAGTCTACCAAAGCAGCCTCCTCCCTTGACCTACTTGACACTCTAAAACACAGGTGGCAGACACAAAGCCCATGGGCAGAATCTTCCCCTCCACCTTGTTTTATCCAGCCCTGCATCTTGTTTCTACCCAGTGGCAGTGCTGAGCTCTCACTTAACTGTTAAAGAGTAGTTAAATTTGTACAGTCCTAAAATTACATTCGGCCCTTTGAAGGCAACCGTGAGGCTGATGTGGCCCCCGGTGAAAATGAGTTTGACATCCCTGTTCTAAAACATATAACTGTTTACAGGATCTCAAAGTCTTTAGGCTAGGCCTGAATGAAATCAGGCTGCCAACAAAGAATTTTAATAACATGGGAATTCATAAAAGCCCTTATCTTGTATTTCTCTAAACTATAAATACTGCCCTGTTACCCAAGAAAGTATGGCTCCAACACTTAGGGGTGTTAAGAGGGTAATTGAACATTTTTTGAAATGGTAACAATTTTTTTTCAATTAAAATGATTTTTCAATTTCTTGGAAAGCCTATCTCAGGATAGATGAACCCTCCCTTAAGATGTAATAGCTCTAAAACTGCTTGAAGGGAACAAGAGCAGAAGGGAAGGGAAGAGGGAAGAGATAATCTAAACGTTATCAGAAACTTTCACTTAGCTTTTATAAATCATACATACACACCCTCAATTTGTCAAAGTATAGTAGCTCAACCATTTCTCATCTTGGCTCCTTTTGTCACTGCACCTACCATATTGCATTAAAACATGATTACATAACTGAGAAACCATGACTTTTCCAGGACAGGGACTACACAATTAACTTTTTTTTTTATCATTTTTTAATTATTGTTTGAATACAGTTGTCTCCATTTTCCCATCATCACTTTCCCTCACTGCACTCACCCCCACCTCCCACCCTCAATCCTACCCCCTTTTGGCTTTGTCCATGTGTCCTTTATACATGTTCCTTGATGACCTTTCCTGTCCTTTCCCCCGTTATCTCCCTCCCCCTTCCCCTCTAGTTACTATCAGTTTGTTCTTTATTTCAATATCCCTGCTTATATTTTCCTTGCTTGTTTGACTATCCAAGGGCTCAACATAGTGCCTAGAATATGGTAAATATTCCATGAATGAATGAATGAATGAGCAAGCAAACAAGTTCCCTTCCACTAACATGAGTTGTAATAATGTATTCACACTGTGAATTATCTCTCAATGAAACAAAATAATGTATTCATAGAGGCAGAGTATGAAGTATGGTATTTGTAAGAGAAGAAGACATTTGCAAATGTAACTGAAAGTTGATGTTTACTTTCTGAATTTCCTCTGTTCTTTAGATCCTGGCTCTGAGCTTTCTAACCTTTTGTCCAAAGGAAGACAAATTCAAACAGGCATTTGCTATAGCTCCAGCTGCCGAAAATACAAATGAAGAACCTGGTGATTCTTTACTTCCAGCCTACAGGGGATTAGAAAAGAGAAAGAGGGGAAAAGTCAACTGGGCAGAGGTAAATGAATGAGTACTAAGTCTCTACACCCCAGCCAGGGGCTATTTACCAGCTATGACTTTAGTTTAGCCTTTTGTCTTCCCTAGAAAGGCTGAAGCCATTGTGTTAGAAAAGAAGGCTCCTCTAGCAAGCCGTTCAAAGCAGAGAAGGAAATCACAGGTGATAGAACAGATGATATTTGTTAAGAAAAAATAATATTCTCAAAATGAGATGAAGGGAGACTATCTGAAAAGCAAAAAATACATGAGAAAATCCCATCATTTGACTGGTTTCTTCTACAGACTAAAAACCAAGCTCAAAGTTCAATTTGGATATGTTTTAAAGCTTAGGATCTTGTTCTCTAATTGATAAAATATATTACCAATCATGAGATAGCTTGATGAGAGAGAAAGACCCCAAGAGAGGCCATCACAGGGTGCTAAAAATCAATGTTAAGGTTTTCATAGTTTCTTCTTGGGAGAAAAAAAGAGAGACAGTAAATTATTACTGGTTTTCTATTTCTTTTGAAAACAGAAGCCATTTAAAAATGAAAGGAAATACATATAAAGCACTTAGCACAATGCTTAAAACATACAATGTGCTCAGTAGAAGTTAGATTATTTGCATTAATAGTATTAATTATAATACCATATGAAGGTGGCTGACTCTGACTTCAGCTTTAATTAAAGAAATGAACACTAGGCTGGAAATAGGCAGTTACAGTCCCGGCTCTGCCATTTTCTGTGTGACTTTGGGCAAGTCATTTCCCCTCTTGGGGGCTCAGTTTCCACAAGGGTATAAATGAGAGGCTGTACTAAGTAATTTGTCAGGCCCTTTAAAACTCCTGGATTCTATACCAAACAAATGCAAAATTATTGGGTGTTTCATTGTCCTTCTTGGAAGCCCCATGGGCTGTTAAGAGTTACATCAGCTTGTCTGCCTCTTCAAAGTAGTCCATACAGTATTCTGCAATCCTTTTAAACAAAGGCAGGGTCAAACTGCAAAAGCAGCAAGTAGCACATTTGACAACAGACTTTGTGCTGCCATTCCCTTTGCAAAACAGTTTTGGGAGGAAGAACAGTGACAGATCCATCTGAATTTTAAGCAACAGCTAATAAACCATGAAGAATGTGGCTGATGGACCTAATATTTCATTTCCCCATAGAAAATGAACCTGCTTGAGAGAGGGTCCATGTGCACATTAAGCTGTAACATGTTGGCACATAACATTTTAGTCTTGATGTTGCTCTCCAAAAAGTTAATATGGCTCACACAGGAGATACCAATCCTGTGCACATTGGAGAAGAAAAAGGAGTAATATGGCCCTGTCCCAGCTCTGACATTAATTTTCAGGGTCACCTTGACCATACTACTTAAGCTGTCTGTGTCAGTGTCCTAACTGGTACATGGAAATGATAGCTCCTCTGATGAATCCAGAAGGAGGTTATGAGAGTAGAATGGAGTAACATATGTGAAACTACTTCAAAAAGCATAATTGTTACACAAATGAATTCTCTCTATGTGTGTCTAGAATGCATGTGTATGACTAATCCCATTAAGAAAGTAAGAGTGCTTCCTTGAATGTAATTATTCATTATTCTTGAAATAGCATTTGGTGTACAATATCATTGTGTTCACTTTATCATTGACAATCAGATGATCTTGATTTCATGTAAGCATTCATAGTCATTTAAAAAAAAGGTTTGCTGCTCAAAGAATAAAGCAAGGCCATTGTCACCGTGAGAATATTCATTGTATGTCTCTTTAAAAGCTGCTTTAAACTAATCATAAAATGAAATAGACAATCCTTATTTCACAAAAGCAGCTATGACACAAGCTAAAGTCTCACTGGGTAGTTAATGCATAATTTTAAGCAACTGGGGACACTCTGTCCTTTATGCAAAGTTTCAGTTCAAGAGTTAAGCTTTATTGAGGGCCTACTACATACCACACAGTGATGACATTTGGGATCCAATGATAATAAGAAACAAACACATCCTCTAAGAGGGAAGTCAGTCTGCTAGACAGGATAGTTCTAAGGTATCATGTAATCTGTGCTATAATAGACTATTGAAGTGGCAGTGAGCATCCGAGACCTTGGAGAGGTAGGATTCATCAAGGCTCTCAGGAAAGTAGGCTCTTGATCAGAGAGAGAGACAGAGAGACAGAGAGAGACAGAGAGACAGAGGGACAGAGAGAGACCAACATGGGCTTTTGCCTCCTGCTTCTACACCTGGCTGGCTCAGGGAATGGGAGCAAGGCTAGAGCCATCTTACTTCTGCTGCAGAAACTCCTTTCGTCTGCAGTGGCAATATTTCAGAAGGCTAGAAGATAATGGTGTTAGTCCATGAACACAAACACTGTTGTCTTGCTACTCAGGTTGAATAGCTTGTTTTCAGAGCAGAAAGTTCAGAATTCTCTCTATTAAGAGTAGGAAAGGAGAGTTTTAGAAATATCAGATGGTGCAAAGCTTAGGATTACAGCATTTTTTCATAATAAAGTTTGGCTGTTTATGTGTGTTAAAAACCCATAGTCTCATTATAAGTAGTAATAGTAGCTAAGATAGGATATCCCTTTACTTTTACCCCTCATCTATATATTGCATTTATCTATATGTCTTTAATTTCCTTAATTGTTCATAGTTTAGACTGAGAATGTATTTTTCATCATATGCTATATATACTAGTTTTAGGTTTTCTGATCTTTTAGAAAGAGAATGTTATTACTAACTCCAAAAAATTATTCAGCCCTGGCTGGCGTAGCTCAGTGGATTGAGTGCGGGCTGTGAACTAAAGGGTTGTGGTTCGATTCCCAGTCAGGGCACATGCCTGGGTTGCAGGCCAGGTCCCCGGTGGGGGCCACGTGAGAGGCAACCACACATTGATGTTTCTCTCCCTCTCATTCTCCCTCCCTTCCCTTCTGTCTAAAAATAAATAAATAAAATCTTAAAAAAATATTCAAACTTAGTTTTATTTCTGTAACTTATGCGACCTTAGGTCAACTTTTCTTTTTCCTGAAAATTAGTGGTCCTCAACAACAAAAAAATTAAGTTTTCTGCCCCATATTGCAAAACATTGATTCTTTTTTTAGTTTATTTTTATTGTTTGCACTATTATAGATGTCCCCATTGCGTACTCCTTTGCTCACCTCCCCCTACACCCCCCACATTCACCTCTCCCTTCCTTCTGGCCATTGCCACACTATTCTCTGTGTTTATGGGTTATACATACATGTTCTTTGGCTAATCCCTTCACCTTCTTTCATCCACTCCCCCTCCCCTCCGACAACTGTCAGTCTATTCTCTGTAATGAATCTGTTTCTATTTTGTTTGTCAGTTTAATTTGCTCATTAGATTCCACATATAAGTGAAATAATATGGTATTTGATTTTCACCACCTGGCTAGTTTCATTTAGCATAACAATGTCCAGCTCCATTCATGCTGTTGCAAAGGTAAGAGCTCTTTCTTTTTCACAGCCACATAGTATTCAATTGTGTAAATATAACACAGCTTTCTTATTTACTCATCTACTGATGGCTGCTTCCAGATCTTGGCTATTGTAAATAACACTGCTATGAACATGGAGTTGCATATATTCTTTTGAACTGGTGGTTTTGAATTCTTAGGGTGTATTCTCATATGTGAGGTCAATTAATCAAAAGACAGTTCATTTTTTAATTTTTCAGGAACTCCACATTGCTTTATACAGTGGCTGCACCAGTCTGTATTCCCACCACCAATGCAAAATGTTTCCCTTTCTTCACATCCTCGCCAGCACTTGTTGTTTGTTCATTTATTGATGGTAGCCATTCTGGTAGGTAAGAGGTAATATCTCAGTGTGATTTTAAACTGCATCTCTCTGATGATTAGTGATGTTGAGATTTTTTTTTTCATATGTCTATTGGCAATCTGTATGTCCTCTTTGGAGAAGTGTATATCCAGGTCATTTGCCTATTTTTGCATTAGATTGTTTGTATTTGTGGTGTTGACTTGTATAAGTTCTTTACACATTTTAGAAATTTAACCCCTTATCAGATGCATCATTGACAAATATATTTTTCTACACAGTGAGTTCCCTTTTTATTTTGTTGATGGTTTCTTTGTTGTGCAGAAGCTTTTTGGTTTGATATAGCCTCATTTGTTTATTTTTTCTTTATTTCCCTTGCCCTAGGAAACATATCAGCAAAAATATTGTTAAGAGAGATGTCTGAGGCCTGGCTGCTGTAGCTCAGTGGATTGAGCACAGGCTGGGAACCAAGCGGTCCCAGTTCGATTCCCAGTCAGGGCACATGCCTGGATTGCAGGCCGGGTCCCCAGTGAGGGCCATGTGAGAGGCAACCACACATTGCTGTTTCTCTCCCTCTCTTTCTCCTTCCCCTCTCTCTAAAAATAAATAAATAAAATCTTAAAAAAAAGAGAGAGATGTCTGAGATTTTACTGCCAATGTTTTATTCTAGGATTTTTTATGGTTTTGCAACTTAAACACTTAAGTCTTTTATCCATTTTGAATTTATTCTTGTGTACAATGTAAGTTGTTGGTCAAGTTACATTTTTTTGCATGTACCTGTCCAATTTTCCTAACACCATTTATTGAAGTGACTGAGTTAAAAATACAGACTCTAGTAGCTCAGGATTGGGTCCTGGGAAACTGCATGTTACATATCCCAGTCCATGGTGTCTCTGACATAAGAGAAGCAGGGACCAAACTCAGACCCAGTGTCTGGGGTGCCCCCTAAGAAATTGAGAATCACTACATGCCTAGGGACATTAGCATTTCTGACAAGTTCCCAGGTGATTTTGAGACACCCAAGATTAAAACCTATAATGTAGCCCTGGCTGGTGTGGCTCAGTGGATTGAGTGCTGGCCTGAAAACCAAAGGGTCAGTCATCTAGTCAGGGTACATGCCTGGGTTGCAGCACAGGTCCCCAGTGTGGGGCATGTGAGAAGCAATCACACATTGATGTTTCTCTCCCTCTCTTTCTCCCTCCCTTCCCCTCTCTAAAAATAAATAAATAAAATCTATTAAAAACCCTACAGTGTAAACCTTTAGTTTATAAGCCCCTCTCTTTTCCAACTAAAGATCGCCTTTCCCTATAGTGTGCTTCTAAGGGATAGTATGCAAGATAGCTGGCACATCTCTCAAAGCCACATGAGACTCATCACCCGGTCTTCTTTCCTTTTCTGCCTCTGGACAGTTGTGACAGTGATCCTGAAGGAGAGAGAACTTTCACAAGCCCCAAAAGATCAAATTTCCTCCCAAATACTTATTTGATGCCCACCAGGTGCTTAAAATAGAGCAATGAACAAAACAGGTAAGGCTTTGTTACAGCTCACAGTATGGTGTTTTGGCCAGGTTTCTCCACTATAGTTATTATTTTTCCTTTTCCACACTTTGTGCTATAGAAGCAAGTCACTAAGTCTAGCCCATCCTCAGAGAGATGTGGAGGGGAATTAATCTTCACCAGCTGGAGGGGGTAGCATCTACATTTAATATTTAGAGTTCTTCTGTAAGGAAGATAAAACTTTTCTTTCTAATTTATTAATTTATTTATCCAACCATTTATTTATATCTGTGTAGACTCATGGGTATTTATTTTATACTTTGGGTTATAATCAAAATACTATATTATTTATTTAATTGTTCAAATTATTCCAGCTTTAGCTTATTAAGATTGGCTGCTATATTCTTTTTGCATGCCCCTCTCCTTTTTCTTCCTCTTTTTCTAGGCATCTTTATACTCTGTGACATTACAAGATATTCTATGATTATCTTGTATTTTTCCTTTCTCAGTCCTAGAATCAGCTATTTCTCCAAGGAGCCCTGATTTCTTTTATTGGAGCACAGTATTAAAAAACCAAGATCTGCAATCTGGATGTTCTTACTGCTAATGGGCTGTCATTGCTTCCAGGTCCTCTCAGCTGACGTAGCTGGAAAACATATAATACATGTGTACTAAACCACATATACACATATATCTATAATTATTTCTATATCTATCTATATATACATTAAACTAAATATGAGTCTACACTGATATCTTCCATGGTAGTTCAGTACCACATGATTCATTAAATCATGTTTTTAAAATACTACTCTTAGAGACTGGCTGGTGTGACTCAGTGGATTGAACCAAAGGGTCGCTGGTTCGATTCCCAGTCAGGGTACATGCCTGGGTTGTGGGCCAGGTCCCCAGTAGGCGGCAAATGAAAGGCAACCACACATTGATGTTTCTCTCCTCCTTTCTCCTTCCTTACCTTTCTCTCTAAAAACAAATAAATAAAATATTTTTTAAAATATTACTCTTAAAATATTTTATAAAAGAGCAACAACAAAAAATGATACCTCTAGCTGCTCCTAGAGTCCAGGCAGAGAGATCAATTTGGGCTGCTGCTGTCATTTAGTCATGAGGTGATATAGGCTTCAATTAGGATGGTGGCATGTGAGAAGGAGAGGAGTAAACTGATTGCAGACAGACTTTTAAGATAGAACTGACAGGATTTGATGGTAGTTTGGATATGGAGTGGGGGTAGGGGAGTTAAGAATAGAAGAATCAAGGTCAACTCCTGGATTTAGGAGTCTGAGAAACTATGTGGCCTCTGATGCTATTTGCTGAAACCAGGAAGAGTAGAGAGGGGGAGCAGGCTTGGAGGAGAGGGTACAGAAATCAAAAGTTATGTTTTTCCCTTGTAAAGTTTTAGATGCCCTTTAGCTATTAAAAGTGGAGATGTCAAATAAGCAGATGCACATTGGAGTGTGGAGATCAAGGAAGAGATTTGGGCTGGAGTTATAAATTTGGGTGCTATCAACATATAGATGGTAATTTAAGCCAGGGACTGGATAGGAGAACCTAGAAAGAAAGTGATGATGGGGGAGGGGGTTGGTGGGCAGGGAGGAAGCACAGGACTAAGTACCAAGACATTCCAGCAATTAGAGTTTGAGCAAAAGGGGAGGAGCCAGGAAATGCAATTTAACTTCTCTACTAGGTTTCAAGATTCACAGTGTTTTTCATCTGAGATTTTCATCACATATTCCCTTATGCTCAAGATATTCAAGTAACAAGCAGAGGAACTTTATTTTTATATTAATTTTGTTTTGTAACTTCTTTGGGGAGGCAGGTGAAAATGATTCAACTTTTATTAAATTTACTTTCTGGGGGTGATGTGGGTTAATGTGATGTGGCTTTCTTGTCTTCTGAAATGTATTATTCTTCTTTGCTTCCACAAAGCTTCAATTGACTAATCATTCCCACCCCTCTCCTTATTTCACTCATTGTCTCCCAAAACATTTTTCTGAACAGAGAGGAGGAGTGAACTAGTTATGGGGGTGGGGATTTGAGTGCTAGAGTGACTTCCATACCTGCACATACATTTATAATAAGGAATTTATTTTTTTCTAACCAAAATAGATAACCAACTCTCAGATAAACATCCCATAACCCCATTCCTCTAGTCCAGTCTGCATTTCTACCACTTCTACTCTAAGGCAGGCTCCTAACACATGCCAAGAAAAAACAAGATCAGTGCACTTCTTTTAGAGCATGGATTCTGAGCCAGACAGTCCTGGGTTTAAATATTAGCTATACCAGTTACTAAACTGTGTAACCTTGAATGAATTGTTTAACCTATTTGTTCCTTATTTTTCTTACTTGTAAAATAGGGATAATAACAATGTTAATTTTATGGAATTTCTATGAGGATTCAATGAGATAATGTACATGAAATGCTTAGAAGAGTGTCTGGTTCATATTAAATGCTATATAAGGGCTAAGTATCAGTATTGCAACTGACTAGCATGCCAGCCAGTCCACTTGACTCCAGTCTTTTTGTACCCTCTCAACTACATTCTTCTCCTAGGAAATGTTTCGTTTCTTTCTTTCTCCATTCCTTTAACTGATTAATTTTTTTATTGTTGTTCAAGTACAGTTCTCTCCATTTACACCCAAACACACCCCCTGCCCCACAGATCCCCACCTCCCACATTGACCCTACGTCCTTTGGCTTTGTCCGTGTGTCCTTTATACATACATGTTCCTTGATGATCCTTCCCCATTTTTCCCCCATTATCCTCTTCCCTTCCTCCCCTCTGGTTACTGTCCATTCTTTCTGTATTTCAATGTCTCTGGTTATATTTTGCTTGCTTCTTTGTTTTGTCAAATAGGTTCCACTTATAGTTGAGATTATATGGTATTTGTCTTTCACCACCTGGCTTATTTCACTTAGCATAATGCTCTCCAGATTCATCCATGCTATCGTGAATGGTAGGAGCTCCTTCTTTCTGCTGTGTAGTATTCAATCATGTAAATGTACCATAGTTTTTTTAGCCACACATTTACTGGTGGGCACTAAGGTTGCTTCCAGCACTTTCATTATGATGTGTCTTGGAGTAGGCAGGCCTCTTTGGGTGGGAACCTCTGTGTTTCCTGAACTTGCATGGTTTTTCCTCTCTCCAAGTTTGGAAAGTTTTCTGTCATTATTTTTTCAAACACAGTTTCTACCCCTTGCTCCTTTTCTTCTCTATATTTGATAGTTTGCTTGCCTCCATTTTGTTTAGCTATTTTAGTGAGGAGTCTTCCATTCCCTTTCAGTTGCAGACTCTTTCTTTGTCTCCCCATTTTAGGTGAGTCTTTTTGTTTGTTTCTGTGATTACAGATGTTCTTCTTTGCTAGCTCTCTTTGTAGGGTGAATTTGTATGGTATAAGTTCTGTGGGACTCACTGGTGTGGTCTCTTTGATTTGTATGGATGCTCTAGGGTTGCCCTTCTATTTGTGTGAGCTCTCTTGTTGTACTTGGGTTTTACCCATTGGTGGCTCCTTTGTTGGTGTCTCCTCTCCTCCAGCAGGTTTACTGGTATTCAGAACTCCCACCTTATGTTGTATGTGATCAGGGACTGGGCAAAGGTGAAATGGATTAAGAAAGCTGGAGAATATTTTATGGGATTTAAAGTACAAACAAATAGACAACAAATAGGAGAACCTTTGGAGAAGTACAGCAATAACCATGATATTTTGCCCAACTAGCCACTTTTTATAAAAGGTGAAAAAGAGATAAGACTCTTATTAGAGGGGAAAAAGAATGTGAGCTGACTCCAGAAAGTAGAGCACTTATGGGAGGTTAGATGGTGAGATATAGTGAGAGTGAGGGCTAGAAACTTGGCATAGTATATGAGAGAATAAAGTTAACCACAACAATAATAAAGCTCAGGAAGATAGTGAAATGGACCAAGATCAGGGAAAGATGCTGTGTGGGATTTGGAATAACAATATTATGACAAGAAATATATGATCTGAATAAAAAGAATAAAAAGTAAAATACCAAGAGTAGTATGTTATCAGAATATGAGTCAAGTGAAGGACGATAAATTAAAATGCAATGAAAGGGAGAACAAACAAAACCTGTCAAACAATGAAATCAAACAAAGTAAACAAAGAAACTAAACAGAAGGAAGAGAAATAAAAATAATAATTAAAAATAATAATAAAAAATTAAAATTAAAATTAGAAAATAAAATGCAAGTTCTGTAGGATAGCAAAGTGGCTTTTGTCTCAGTTGTTGGTGTTAGCCCTCTGATCTCTCTCTGGATCTGTCTGGTCCTTTCACAGCTCCAGGTCTTATTGTCTTACACTTGGAAGAAAAACAAAGAGCCTCCTGCTGACTTTAAACTCTGCTGGTCTTCCTGGATGCTGCAGGCAGAGGGGGGTTGGGCTCCAATTTTGTTCCTTTCCTATGTTTCTGCTAAATATTCAGAGGTGCCCAGCTTCCAGCCCAAGCCCTCAGAGCACTCCACAACCCCCACTGTCCATATGTGCCAGGCCAGTGCTTTCAATCCACTTCATTGGGCCAACTTTGATTAGTCTGTGAGGTGCACTAAGTGGGAGCAACTCACACCCCTCCTCCTTCTTTGCTGGCCTGGGTGCTTGCACAGAGTTCCCTCAGGGCACTTTAGTTCCCCTATTAAGTTTCTCTGGGGACTATTACCCCTCTGAGCCCCTGCTGTCCCACTTTGATCAGTCCACAAAGTGCACTAATTTGGAGCAAAATGTGCCCCTCCTGTCCCTCTTTACTGGCCAGGCTACAGTGCACAAGTGTTCCTTGCCCCATGGCTGAGAGCCTTCTTTAAAAACAAATTCCCCTTGGTTGCATCTAGCCATTCTTAACAAGCACCCAGCTTTTCACACAGCCCATCTCTCTAACGAGTCCAGAGACTACCTGGGTCAGGGTCAGTCACAGCCCAACTCTTCTCCCATCTCCAGGTGTTACCCAGATCCCAAATTTCTGTGGTACTGTCCCAGCTGGTAACCATGGTCCCAGCCAGGAAACACTGCCTCTGTGGGTCTCCTACCACATCTTTATTACCCCAGTGAATTCAAGCATCAGGTCTCTCCTGCTGCAAGACAGCTTCCCGGCTCTGGGAGGGGTGGGAGCTGCGAAGTTACAGTTGCTGACCTGGCTCTCCTCCAAAGCTCCTACAGCAGCTGTGGTCCGGGTGCAGATCCCAGGAACCTTCTCATTGACCTATGCAATCTCCTTACTGTCTGTTTAAACATCCTCTGCAATCTTTGGCTCCTAGACTTCATATAAGCTGGGATTCCACTGGCTGTTTACTCTGTTCTTCAGAAGATCAGCAAGGTGTCCCAGTTGGATGCACAAGCAAGGAGGTTCACCTCCCACCTACCTTGCCATCATCTTTCACCCTCACAAATTTTCTGATTAATTTTCAATCAAGTACCATGAACCAGGCACTGTCCTAGGTGCTGAATATATATGACAGTTAACAAGCGTCACAAAGTTCTTGGATTCCTAGGGCTTACATTCAATCAGGAGAGAGATAATAAACAAAATAATCTCAAGCAGCAATGTACATACTTTTGCAGCACTATGAAATAGATATAAGAGGAAAATATGATACAGTGAGACTCCTCCAGTGAGACTTTCTGAGGCATTGACATTTCACCAGCCAGGCAAGGGGTGATATTTATAAAAGGCACAGGAACAACAACTGCTAAAGCCTTGAGAAAGAAATGACCTTGGCATTTAGGTGTACGGGATGATGCTCCAATAAAGTGAGACACACCAGCCAGGGCAGGACCTTAGCATTTAGGAAAAACAGATCATCATGGTCATAAGAGCATGTGGCAGAGGCTGTGAGAGACCTGTGTTGTTTTCTTATTGGGTATAAAGTCAGACTCCATCTCCAAGCATTTTTTGCCACTATGTGTGGCCATATGACTGAGCTCTGACCAATGGAATGTATTTCCAGGACTGACCTATAAAACCCTTCAACCCTTCTCTCTTCTTTCATCTATTTGCTGGCTGCAAAAGAAACAACAGACAGTTCCAAACCCCTTAAAGATTTCAGAACCACAAAATGGAAGGCATCTTGTCCCTGAGTCCATGG
The DNA here is from genome assembly GCA_004026765.1 of Micronycteris hirsuta. Lineage (NCBI taxonomy): Eukaryota > Metazoa > Chordata > Mammalia > Chiroptera > Phyllostomidae > Micronycteris > Micronycteris hirsuta. Next base: position 15,996 of record PVJI01010557.1, read on the forward strand.
AGTGGGGCCTGTAATTGAGAATTTTGGGGTGATCACCTCAGTATTAGTGCTTCTTACTTTAATAGCAGGAGCATGGTGCAAGATGAGGTTGCAGGGAAAGAAAAGTCCAATTCTTCCTAAAATAACCTTTTCACCATATATCCTATTCCCTGCTGTCCAGACTCCATAGTACATCCTCTTTTCATCTTCACACTACCTACCCCACCATAATCTCTCCCTGACCTAGATCTTGTGCTGTCAGGTGGTCTTCTCATTTTTTCCTGCTTTGCAACTTAGTCAACCTACCAATCTCTCAACACTCACCATCTCCAGCCACCACATTCTCTAAATGTATTTAAGTTTCTTAGCTTTCATTCCACTGTTCATAGATTGTTTCACACATGTTAGTTTCTTGTTTTTCAGGATCAGTGATGAGGTAGAGAAGTCAGGTCATATGCTTCTCCTGGATTGCTTGCAATAACTAACAACGGTCAGCACATAGAAGGTATTCATCAAATGCTTGGTTGCTCGCATCAAGCTCATCTGAGATCATTTCTCACCTGCTCCACTCAAAGGTGAAGGTGGCCTTTTGAAAGCCATTAAGCCAGGTCTCTGTGATTGTGAATTTTGCATAGAAGAGCCACAACAAATGTTTTTTACCATGGCACTGATTCCCTGTAGGCAGACGTAGCATGTATTTACCAGCAGGCTCTCCCTTGAAGTTTCAAAATGGGGTCTCTGCCATTACTGAGACAACTGAAGCCTCTGGCTCACATATAACAAATCTCAGAAAAAAAATATTTGAGAACCACCATTGGCTTCCAGCTCTGCAGTTGATATAACACTTTCTGTAGCTTCTATTGTTTTTAAATTCATATTTGCATCAATCAAAGTTGGGCAACTTGATCCCACAATCTTTAGGCTAAGTTGAAGTTTTTGTCCAAACCAGTATGCCATGGACTCAGTTCCTCCCAAATACAGTCAGAGCTCTCAGCCATGACAACTAATCAGGCATTAACTAGCAGAGCATATGCATGTTTTGTCCAAAATCAGCCCCACCCTTATATTTTCTCATATAATTAAGAAGTCAAGAAAGTATCCAAAAAATATATCAATTTAGCTTGATTTTGTTTCCAAGTCAAGTGGCCCTCGGCTCCAGGAACAGAGAACGTTTGGAGGTTCATTAAGGCAAGAGGGCTGAGCTAGGGAGACACGTTCTACCTGCCTTTACCTTTAACCCTGACAGTAACTTTCCTCTTAGAGGAGCAGCAACTCTAAATCAGCACATTTATCCCAGATTGTGCTGTCAGTGTGGGGACTCTAGGCTCCAGTAATCACAGATCAGGGTTGATTCTTTGCTAAGAAGATATCCCTCACTCTGGAGTTTGGGTCTGAATCCATGATAAAATTATTCACATCTCCTTTTCCCCTTTCCTGCCTTTCTTTCCCTTTTCCTCTATTCTTCCCACATGTTGGCTTTTATGCTTGCCTACCATTTGAATTTTACACAGCCCCTTCACCTTTTGTAACTACAACCACTAATCCTATGATGTGAGAGAGCTTCCATTTGTTAAGTTTCAACTTAAGTACTGTGCTAAGTCCCCTAATACAGACAGATAGATAGACAGGTAGATGATAGATAGATAATCTTCTACTCTCTTATACCAATTATACCAATTCTATGAGCTAGTTGTTATCACCCTTACTTTTGCTATTTTTATTTGATTCTTTTTAAGTATATTTTATTGATTATGCTCTTACAGTTCTCCCATTTGTTTCTCCCTTTTATCCACCTCTGCCCTGCAACACCCTCCCCTCAGCATTCTCTCCCTTAGTTCATGTCAATGGGTAGTACATATAAGTTCTTTGTTTCTCCATTTCCTATACTATTCTTAACTTCCCCTTGTCTATTTTGTACCTACCAATTATGCTTCTTATTCCCTGTACCTTTTTCCCCATTCTTCCTCTCCCCCTCCCCACTGATAACCCTCAATATGATCTCCATGTCTGTGAATCTGTTCCTGTTCTACTTGTTTGTTTAGTTCATTTTTTTTAGTTTTAGTTGTTGATAGGTGTGAGTTTTGTGTCATTTTATGGTTCATAGTTTTGATCTTCTTTTTCTTAGATAAGTCCCTCTAACATTTCATATAATAAAGGCTTGGTGATGATGAACTCCTTGAACTTGACCTTATCTGAGAAGCACTTTATCTGCCCTTCCATTCTAAATGATAGCTTTGCTGGATAGAGTAATCTTGGATGTAGGTCCTTGCCTTTCAGGACTTCGAATACTTGTTTCCAGCCCTTCTTGCCTGTAAGGTTTCTTTTGAGAAATCAGCTGATAGTCTTAAGGGGACTCCTTTGTAGGTGTCTGTCTCCTTTCCTCTTGCTGCTTTTAAGATTCTATCCTTATTTATCATCTTGGGTGATTTAATTATGATGTGTCTTGGTGTGTTCCTCCTTGGATCCAACTTCTTTGGAACTCTGAACTTCCTGGACTTGCATGTCTACTTCCTTTGCCAGGCTGGAGAAGTTTTATCACCCTTATTTTCAATGTAAGTAAACTGAGGGTCAGGAAAAAAAGCCCTATTTGGGAATCAAATGGTACAGCTGGAATTTGGATCCAGGTGTGGCTGACTGTGAAGCATTTGTTCTTTTCACAGTGACTACATCATGTTCCCAAAGACATTGCATGCAAACAATGATGTTGAAAGTTGCCTTTTCCAGTGCTGCCATCAATATATTAAAAAAAAAGTATTTCCACGATGTACCTGTGTGATCTTCTCCTGGAAAATGAAATAGCAAGTGCCTATTGAAAAAGTACTTTTGGCAGTGTTCAGCTAAGACCAAGGCTCAACAAAATGATTCCAGAATATTATTGTACAAAGTCAATTGAGACTTCTGTTGCCAGAGAAACAGAAGACACTCAGGAATGGGATACTCATAATAGCTTAGTGGATGAGTGTGTAGGTCATGCTCAGGAATCAGACTACTTCCTTTTATTATCTGTACCATTCAGTAGCTATGGGAACCTGGGCAAGTCCAAATGCTATCATCCATAAAAAAATATCATCTAACACCTCTTGAGTCCCCATTAGGTGCCAGACATTGTTCTCAGTCCAGTACTTTACACATATTAACTCATTCATTCTTCACACCAACCCTTATAAGGTGGATTACTCTTATAATCTCTATTTCATAGATGAGAAAATGAAGACACAGAGAACTTAAGTAAATTGCCTAGAGATACACAGCTAGAAGGTGGTACTATCAGGGTCAAAGTGAGCAGTCCTCTTCCAGACTCTATGCTCCTCACCGGTACTCTCCTTTTAAGAGCAATAATAATACCTACCTCATAGGACTGTTATGAATATTATGCTAAACGCCACATTTAAAATGCATAGTAGTGTCTGGCACAAAGTAAGCCCTCAATAAATATTAGCTATTATTATTAGTTGTAGTAGTAGTATTGAAAGCTAGAGTACTTAATTTTTTTGGCAACAACTCACCTTGAATGGGTTAGTTTGGATAGCCTTCTGGGTTTGGAAAACAAGTAAGCCTGGGTATTATAAAAATCAAAAAGAAAGAAAGAAAGAAAGAAAATCCAAACCACACACACAAGTCACTCCATCCACTCTGATCATGTTTCTGAAACTCAATCTGAGTCCAAGCATTGACTTTCCTGCTCTTTTGGTTAGGGTGGCAAAATGTATTGTATTCCCATTTCAGGAGAACAGATTGGGTTATCAGAGTGTACCGATGCCAGGTTTCTGATCTAGAAGGAAGAATGAAATAGTAGTACATAGGACATTCTCATAGCACCTTGTATTTCTCTTCTATTGCACTGAACACATCTCTAGTTAATTATTTGGGTAGTTACATGTTTATTATCTTCTCTCCCCCTAAACTAGACTGTAAACTCCTTGAGAACAAATGCCATGTGTGGTTTTCCACTATATCTGAAGACTCTAGCACAGAACCTAGCATGAGGGTTGAGTTCAATGAGTGTGGAATGGATGAAGGAATGATGCTGCTGCCCTAGGGCTGCAGATCAGGTTTAGAGTTGTACTTCCTCCCAGGATGCCAGCGATGCCACAAAAGGTGCAATTCCTAGTTACAGCCAAAAGGTGGCAGAGTGCCTCTGCAAACAGTCACTTCCTGCATCCAGAGAGGAGAACAACTCAGCCTGAGAGCTGGGTAGTTGCCAGAAAGTGAAAGACCTGGGATAATCTCTTTTGTACCCATGATGTTCAGCACAGGGGACTGCACCTCATCTGTGCTCAAAAACATTTATTGAAAGCAGACAACCCTACTTTCAGCAAGGATTTTATTTATTTATCTTTTTTTAATAAGAGCTGCTTTCAACAAATATATATTTTTAAGATTTTACTTATTTATTTATAGAGAGAGAGGAAGGGAAGGAGAAAGAGAGGGAGAGAAACATCAATGTGTGGTTGCCTCTGACGTGCCTCCCACTGGGGGCCTGGCCCACAACCCAGGCTTGTGCCCTGACTGGGAATCGAACCACTGACCTTTTGGTTCACAGGCCAGCACTCAATCCACTGAGCTATAGCAGCCAGGGATCAACAAATATTTATTGAGTGCCTGCTGTGTATACACTGAGGCTATGATTATAAGGAAGCCAGATCTACTTTTTGCCCTCTTAGAGCTTATACCTAGCAGGAAGGATATAGGTAATAAGACAAGTAGAAAATGCTATGGGGCAGGGACCTCTGTCCTGGTCCAGGAAGGTCAGGAGAGCTTTTTGGAATTGTCATTAAAGCTAAGGAGTAATTATATATTTACACATACACATGAAGAAAGAGACAATTTCTTGGTTATGTAAACTGTTTAAAGGCAGAAAGACTATAAAACACAAAAGTTTACGAGATTCCACCACTGGCCTTTTTTCAAATTCACAGCCAAGACTAAATGCAACTATTTTTAACAGAAGACATTTGTTGAAAAGGAATTACAAATACAGGTCAAATCCCAAAATGCACATGGACTTCCCTGAAATCTTGTATGAATTTCTTATATGTGTACAGGGCTTTTTATTTCCTACAATGTTAATTTATTTGATTCTCACAGCAGATCTATGAGGGAGGAAAAGCAAACATTTTATAGGGTCTAGCATTTTGCCAGGAGAAATGGAAGCTCAGAGAAGTTACAATGACTTGCTCAAATCCCCACTGCACTGAGAGGCAGAGGTAACACTGTAACTTGGTCCATGGACTCCCAGTCTGGCAGTCTGTCTGTTATACTACTCTGTTACAATCACATGTCAGTGAAAACACATAAAGTGGAGATTTCTGTACGTCTCTTTCCTTGGCATTAGACCTGCATGTGGGTTTCCTCTTGTTCTCTATGCCCAAGAACAGTTTATATAAGAAAGGAATTATGATGGGGGACCCCCTTCCCAAAATGGAATTATCTTCCAGAGGGTAGGCTCCTTGTAGTACAGGCTTCCTCTGCTAGGTGAGTGTTCTAGGAACCCATCTGCATCAGTGTACTAGCTGGCGCTATTGTGAGAGGCTGTGTTTAGCTTCAGTGAATATTTATTGAAGATTCATTAAACACGTTTGACCATTTCATGATGGTGATTTACAAGCACCCGCCCACACTGCACTGAGTGTTCAGCAGTTTTTGATCAAGAACATCTTGACCTTCGTGTTCCAACCTCTTTATTCACCCAATCTTGCCCCAGTGACTTTTTTTATTTTCCCGGATGAAAAAAAGTCTTCAACAGGAAACATTTTTCTGATGTGCAAGAAGTGAAGCAAAAATGGCAGAAGCACTAAAAAGGCATCAAAGTCAACAAGTTCAAAAACTGTTTTGAGCAGCGGAAAAAATTCTTGATAGTTGTGTTGCATCAAATGGAGAGTACTTTGAAGGTGACTGAAGTTAAACATGTAAGAATAAATACACAGTTGTCTCCATTACTTGAAAAACGATAAAAAATTAAAATAATAAAATAAAATATTTAGAATAGTCAAATACATATAGACAGAAAGTAAATTAATGAATCCCAGTACTGGAAGAAGGAAGGTGATGTAGAATGACTGGGTAATGAGTATGGGGTCTATTTTGTGAATGATAAAAATACTGTGGAATTAGATAGTGTTGGCAGTCCAAAATATTGTGAATATTCTAAAAACCAATTAATTGCACCATCTAAAATAGTGAAATAGTAAATTTTATGTTATGGCTACTGTACTTCAATAAAATAAGTAAGCAAGGGTTTCAAGATATAAGAAAAATAAAATCTTATTAATCTGAAAAAGGAATAATCAATTTTCATAAATTTTTATAAATAAATTCCAGTGTTTATAGGTCCTCCCTAGTATGCATTTTTAAATATGTCCTATGATATTAAAGCCATTTCTATTTTAAAGCCCTCCTAAAATAAATTTGGAAATATATTTTTCCTGGAAACTCATACCTAGATTGTCAAATTTATTACCATACACTGGTAAACAGTAGTCTTTTAAAATAATTTGGAAACATTTTCCACATTTTTATATCTTCCTGAATGTATTCATATATTATGTTTTGCCTGAATCATAGTGAGAGTAAATTGCAGCGATTAATAACCCTTTTCCACCAAAAAACTCAGTGTATGTCTATGAAAAATAATGACTTTTCCTACATAGCAATGATAAAATGTCAAATTCAAGACCTTTAGTATTGATAAAATATTATTACCTAATGTGCATTCCAAATTCTGTTTTCACCAACAATTCCTATTGAATTCTTTGTAGCAATTAATTTTCTAATCCAGGGTCCAATCTAGATGATGCACTGCATTTAGTAGTCATGTCTCTAACTTCCTGGAACCTTTCCTTAGTTCTTTGTTATGTTTCATCACGTGGCCATTTTTGAAGCGTACAGGTCAGTTACATTGTAGAATAGCCATCAATTTTCTTTTGTCTGGTGATTCCTTATGACTGTATGCAGGTGATTCATTTTAGGCAGGAATACCACAAAAGTGATGCTGCACCCTTTTCAGTGCATCACAGCAGTAGGTATGTCAGTTTGTGTGAATGTTCACTTTAATTAATGTGGTTACCAGTTTTCTTCATCATAATTTTTCCTTTTATAATTAATTAATCAGTAATCTGTGGGGGAAATAAATTCTCTTCAACAAACTTGCACCCAATGATTAGCTTCTTGCCTAAATCAATTATTGCTGTGTTAATTGCAAAATATCAATTTAAAATTCTATTATTACCACTACATTGATTAGTGAGCATTCTATGAGTATTATAAAGAAGAAATTTTCCTTCTTTCTTCTTTATTGTCTTGATTATTTTTTTCTGTCTTAGATTTTCAGTACCATTTTGTACTTGGAGACTCTATTCCATTCAATATGTTAAATCTATTACGTTCAACATGCGTTTTGATGGTAAAATTGTCCCTAACTTGGTTGTAAAAAATCTTCAAGCCAGCTCTTCTATCCTTTTGACATGCTCCATCAATGCTTGACCACTGTATTAATTTTTGGCACAGCAGGATGTTTCCAATTTCCCTAGCTGTAGAACTAGCCATTTCTTCAAAAGGCTCTGGTTGCTTTCACTGAAAAATGGTATTTAGAAACTAAGTGCTTGGTACTACCTGTATTCATTGCTACTAGGGTTGTATTACTTCTAAGGTTTTTCATCTTCTCTCATTCAAAAGATGTATTTTTAGAAAACTACAGTGAGAACCCTAGCTTTCAACAACATTAATATAATTGCTCATTTGCTCAGTCCTATAGACATACAAAATAGTTTTAGAATTGCTACAGCCACACCACTCTCATCAAGCTTACTAAGAGAAGTTCAAGTTTTGCTTAAATTATTCTTATCTCTAGACTGAAGGAATATGGTCAAAAGTTACTTGGGTTTGCCCTGGCTGGAGTAGTTCAGTGGATTGAGCACAGGCCTGCAAAACAGAAGGTCGCTGGTTCTATTCCCAGTCAGGGCAGATGCCTGGGGTGTGGGCCAGGTCAGGTCCCTAGTAGGAGGCACACAAGAGGCAACCACATGTTGATGTTTCTCTCCCTCTTTTTCTCCTTCCCTTCCCCTCTCTCTTAAAAAAAAGTTGGATTAGTTTTTCTTCTACTGTATTGTTATGTTATCCGTTTGGTACATATTTAGGTCCATTTGTATTCAATTTTAGGGTTTCTCCTACTTACTCATTTCACTTTTTGCATATGTAAAATATTAACATGATTTCAAGAGTAAATACTATACACAAAAGGTATACTCAGGTCTCTTAAAATGTTTTAATTTTTCCATATCTCTATATCCTCCTTGTTGCTAAGGTTGCTTGTTTGCATCTCTTACTCTTTTTTCTTAATTAGATTTGCCAATGTTTTTTAAAAAACATTGTTATTTTATTGGTCTCTTAAAAGAATTAGCCTTTGTTTTTATTGGTCAGGTTTACTTTTGTTTATTTTTTATTTCAGTAATGTTTGTGTCTTTGTTAATTTTTTCCACCTGCATGCCTCGAATATATGTTACTGTTTTTTCTCCTAGAATCTTGAGTTGGATACTTATTCCACTAATTTTTCATATTTTCTTTTAGAAGCACTCTAATTTTCTTCTGTACTGTTTTGGCCACCCACCAAACATTTTAACATGTAGTTTATTTGTTTTCATTCAATTGCAATTATTAGTCTTCTATTTTTCCAAGTCTTTATTTTTAAACTTTATCCTTTGCCCTGACTGATGTGGCTCAGTGGATTGAGCACCAGACTATGAAGCAAAGGGTTGCCAGATCGATTCCCAGTCAGGGCACATGCCTGGGTTGCGGGCCAGGTCCCCAGTAGGGGGCGCGCAAGAGGCAAGCACACATTGATGTTTCTCTGCCTTTTTCTCCCTCCCTTCTCCTCTCTCTAAAGATAAATAAATAAAATATTTTAAAAATATAAAAATAAACTTTACTCTTTAATTTTAGGTATGTGTCACTTACAAATTGCATATACTAAGTTTTTTTAATCCCCATCTGAGGGTAACATTGGAATTTAATTTGTTCATATGTATTGGAATTATTGATATGTTTGAATTTATCTTTCTCATCTTACGTTTCTCTTTACCATGCCTTGTGTTTCTTTTCTTCTTCTTCTTTTCTTTTTGTTGGTGTATCATCAGAACTTTTAGTTTGAAAAAAAAAAAGAACTCACTTTAGCTAGTTTACAACAACAAAAACAACAATAATTTACATATTTTAGATAGATCACATAATCTCTGTGAAGGTAAAAGAAACAAGCTTAAACAGTCAATATAGTAACAACATTGAAATTACACTGCATATCTTCCTCATTGGAGACTCTCCTGCTGCTGTTGCTAAATGCTGAGTACATATGCCATGCTACCTCTGGCAAACTGGATGCATCTACCACCACCCTTACTAGAACATCTGCATGGTGCCTCCTTCTCCTTCCAATTCAAAGTATCGTATGGCAGCATCTGATTGAATCTAGGTCGTGTGACTGTGCCCTAGCTACAAGGAAGGTTGGGAAAGTAATTCTGTGGCTTCTACATTGGAAGGCTCAGACTCTTCAGGTGAGATGATTTCCCATAGGAAGAATGTTCAAAGGTACTGGACATAAAAAAGAAAAATGAATGTCTGCTACAGGTTAAATTGATTTATTTTCCATTCTATTTCTTCTTTACCTCTAGTGGTTTGGAAGTTAAGAATACTATTTCCATTTTTCTAGTAGCCACTTTAAAATTTAAAATACTTAAATTTATAGTATTTTATAAATATCTGGAATTAATAAACCCCTCTAAACAATATCCTCTCTATATCCTTTTTCTAAACAAGGTAAGGTCTTTAGCATGCTGTCACTAACCTCTCTGGTCTCACTATCCCCTCAGCTCTTTTCTCAAGGTGTGATCATTTCAATTTTTTTTATGAATTGCTTTTGCCTTAGGCACTAGCAATTGTTTAGACTTAACTAAAGTTTTTACTTTTTTGTTTTTGTTGTCCATCACTGATTTTTGCAGTGGTACGATATAACCAGCTCACATGGGCTTGCAAGGGTCAAATGTTAGCAACTCTTTCCAACTCTGTGTTCAGTGGCATCGTGTTGATAATTTGATGTCATCCATAATGAAAGTACATATACCACAGAAATCAGCAAACACCACAAATCAGAGCTTATCCCCCACCAGAGAGTCAGCTGTTAAGTATTTACCAGAACACCACTGGTTTCTTATATGTTGTGTCTTTCTGTTTATTATATTACTTTTAATTTTAGTACACCATTAAGCATTTCCAACAAGGTCTATGAATAATAAAATTTATGAGTATGTATTTGCCCTCCATACTTGAATGCCAGTTTGCGTAAGAACAGGACTTACTGAAGAGAATGCTAATTGCCTACCCAAATTCCAGTTTTCCCCTTTCTTGGAAAATTAAACCTCAATTTTTAGCTGAGTAACTGCTACCTGGAGTAAATACTGTATTTTTCAATCATTCTTTAGCCAAAAGTGGCCACATGATCAAGTTATGGCCAATGAAATTAAAATAAATACTGTGTAGGATTTCCAGGAAGCCTCTTTAAAGAGAACTGACAAAACCGGGAGGAATGTCCATTTTACTCTTCCTCCTACTTCCTTCATCTGGCTTTTTGGAATATAGACAAGATGGCTGGAGCCCCAGAAGCTACCTTGGACTGCAAGGTAAGCTGAGGATGGAATACTTGAGAATGGTGGTAACAAAAAGATAGAAGGAGACTGAGCAGCAATAAATTCATGGATCTGGGTTGATCCTACATGCCTCAATTTGTCTCTGATGGTTCCCATCTCTTTGTTTTACATGTTGGGAGGTTTTCTTTACCTGAATCTCTAGTAACTAATTCTGTCTTTAGCCACACCCATTCTATCATTCAGGCGTTTTGCTTGATTTTCAATTTTAGAAATCAGGTTTTTAATATCCAAAGACACTTTCTTATTCTCTGATTGTGGATTCAATATTACAACAGGTCCTTTTACTTCCTCTTGTTTAGCTCTGCTCCAGATGGACATTTACTATACATATCACTGGTAGAATAAAAAGGTAGAATATCAAACAATATTTTGAATTCCAGATCTCAATTTCCAAATTATTTTCTGATCCTCTACCTATGTGAGTTACTTTAGAATAGAGAAAATAAGAGTTGCTGAGTTAATACTTGTGGTTAAATTCACTAGTAGAGATTTTATTGAAGAATCAATTTGCAGAAAAGATACTTAAACATTCATTTCATCCTCCCCCAAATTACTTTAGGTTTGGGTTTTAAGGATGTGAGCTAATAAGCAGTTGTCATCTAAAAAAAAACATCTAATAATAGCCATTTATCATTCTAGCTAAGGAATTGGAAAACTTTTTCTATAAAGGATCAGATATTAAATATTTATGTTTTTGTGGGTCATATGGCCTCTGTCACAATGACTCTGCCATTGTAGTGTGAAAGTAGCCATAGATAATACATAAATGAATGGACATGGCAATGTTCCAATAAATTTTTCCTTCTGAACACTAATATTTGAATTTCATTCAAATTTTGAGTGTCTCGAAATATAATTCTTCCTTTTATTTATTTCAACCATTTAAAAATGTAAAAAACATTCTAGCTACCTGACAGTACAAAATCATGTAGCAGGCTGGATTTTGTCTGCTGGCCATAGTTTGCTGACCTCCGTTCTAGCTATTATCTTCAATGCCTGTTCTGGCCAGATCAACCCTGGAGCATTTATAGGTCTTTTCTTCTTTCACCTGAATTTTACCATCTACTAATGAATGTTTGCAAAGGGATTATTGGTGTTTCCTTTGTGTTATTTCCTTTCTACTCATCCTCATTTGGCCAATTTGCATACACACTTGAAAGCCTATGGACTGGCCCCAGTGTGGTTGCTTTATTTTGACTCTGTTTTTCCTCATGATTCTATTTTTAACCCAACAATGATGTAAGCACACACACACACAGAAGTGTGGTTGTGCTATAGAGAGACTGAGATATTGAAATAACCATCTTTCCTTACTACTCTGAGAAACTGGAATGTCTGGGTTTTTTAACTTTTTGAATTTTAATGCTTCAGACAAATAAATAAAGCCAGTTTCTTTACAAGGAAGAAAAGCAGTATGTCCTAATCCCAGAACTAGTAATTTTGAAAGTCAAAAAGTATTAGAATATTCATTCATGCAGATCATTCTATTTGATAGAACTCGGTTCTCAGTTGTGCTTCAAACCAGAAACACTTGCCTTCAGAACATGGGTCTTGGCACTTGTGGACTGAGAATTCTAATCCATCATTGCACAAATTCCCTTAGCCACTTTGGGTTTTATTTTTCTAAAACCAGCTAAAATATAATGATCAATAATAATAATAAAGCAGCCAACTTCCCTAGCCGGAGTTCTTGAAGAAATGAGAGGATGTGTAAACTTCACCAAAATATTTTCTGAAGCACATTATTCCTTTACATCTTGTATCCCATTTGCATAAGAATAATCTGATGTCAATAGTTTTTGTTGTCTAAACAACAGGACATTTTTAATAAGGGGTCAGCCTTTCTCTTTTTGACACATTCTTAGTAGAATAGAGTTAGGGTAAATCTGTGGAGAAAGCAGATACAGTTGCTTCCAGCTGGGCCACATTACTGGGGTCACCATGAGTGCCAATATCTGGTCCTCAAGTTAACAAATTCAGAAACTTGATTTTTATGTCATTCATACTTCAGGGGACTGACTCATGCTAACCAAATTCACAGGAAACTAACTGATTCAATGGGAAGCCAATTGATTAATTTATACTGAAAAATAGAACTTCCAGTCAGTCAGTATATTCTCTGCCAGGAAAAAAGATAACTTGGAAAACCAAATTAAATTCTAAAGGTTGTTTGAAGACTACAGAAATCAGGACATGAGTTTTTAGATGGATTCAAAGTATAGTCACCAACTATGGCAGCCTGATAAGTGCTGCTTCTCTGATGGAATGTCAGGTATTTCCAGCAGATCCTAGGGTTTATGTTGGCTGGTCAGGGACCCTATTTTGTGGCCACTGTTAGAGACACATTGACTATGTTGTATTCTACAGAATCCCTTTTAAAAGTCTCTAAAAAAAAGTGTGATACGAAACATAGCTCAGGACACATAGACAGTATTCTCCTGCCACCAACTAATGGACGACATATTTCTGTATCAAAGTCCAGTCATCTTTCTCTACACTCTACACTATTTTTCCTATAATTTTGGTCTGTTGTCTGAAAATTTCTTTTCCCTTTCTGCTCCAACTGAAACTCAGCTCTCCCCTGAGAATATCCTGTTCCCTATTACCTTAAGTGGTGAGTTTTTTCTTTTTTTTACCAAACCCCCACACTACTGGATCTTGAAGCAGAACAGGTGCCCTTCTTGTTTTCTATTACCACTTCCAGACCATTATTCTTCCATGCACCAGAACACTTTCATTTTGAATCTCATGTCATCAGACAAAAACCACCTTTTCATTATTTCTTATCCCATGTAGTTTTCACTTACTTCAGTACCCAGATTAGATAGAGTCCAAGGCAAATTATTATAATTTCTCTCTTGCATATACCCACGATTCCCTTGCCCTTGACTTGCTTCATCATACTGATCTGGCAAAGTCCCCACTCAATTTTAATCAGATTTGCTGCCTCCTCTGAATCTGCATCTAGGAAGCTAAACATGTCTTGGGAAAACACACAAAATGCTTACTGGTCTCACTTTAATTTCACAACCACTCTCCTCAAGAGAGTCTTTAAAGCTGCTCAGTAATTTCATTACATTTACCCATTCATTCACTCTCCCACTCATTTAAACAAATAATACTTTACTTTCTTCTCCAACTCCCAAGTACCTCTCTCATCCTTCTTCTCAGCCAATGACCTTGTTTATTTCACTAGAAAGTAGAACCAATCAGATGAGAAGTTGTTTCTCATACTCCCACCACCAGGTGACTTTCATCTGTATACAAACAGTGCCCTACATCCTGTTACTGTAGACAAACTCTCTGTGTTCCTAGCTAAGGCCAACTACTCCACTTGTTCACTCAATCCCATATCATTTCACCTACTTAATGTTTCTCTGCTACATCATCAATTTTTCCATCTTTACTGGATCATCCCATCAATATTATGAACATGCTTTTATTTCTCACATCTTAAAAATGTTTTTCATCTTATATTTCTCTCCAATTACTACCCATTTCTCTTCTTCATTTTACAGAAAAGTATTGCCCAAACTCATCATTTTCAATTTGTCTTCTCCAGTTTCCTCTTAAATCAATTCCAATCAAGCTTTTGCCTTCACCACTTCACTAATACCAGCCTTGTCAAGGTGATCAATGACCTTCACCCTGCTGATTCCACTAATCACCTCTCAGTGCTAACTGTACTTGATTTACCAGAAGAATTTGACATTCTATACCACTTATTCCTTCTGGAAATACTTGCTTTGGTTGACCTCCAGGACTCCACCCTCTCCTGGTTCTCTTTCACCTCACTGGCTTCTCCTTCTCAGTCTAAACTGCTGCTTCATTCACATCTCCCTCACTTTGCACTATTGGAATTCCCTGGGAGATCTTTCCTTGGTCCTTTATTCTCTGTCTACACTCACTTACTTAATGATCTCATCTAATCGCATGGCTTTAAATGCCATCTACATGCTAAAGTACCTAGGAATAAACCTTACCAAGGAGGTGAAAGACCTGTACTCAGGAAACTATACAACATTGAAGACAAAAATTAAGGAAGACACAAATAAATGGAAGCATATTCCATGGTCATGGATTGGAATAATTAACACCATCAAAATGTCCATATTACCCAAAGCAATTTACAGATTCAAGACAATCCCTATTGAAATACCAATGACATATTACACAGATATAGAACAAACATTTCAAATATTTATGTGGAATCGTAAATAACCCTGAAGAGCTGCAGCAATGTTGATAAAGAATAACAAAGTAGGAGGGATCACAATACCTGATATCAAACTACATAACAAGGCCATTGTAATCAAAACAGCCTGGTACTGGCATAAGAACAGACATATAGACCAATGGAACAGAATAGAGAGCCCAGAAATAAATGCAGATCTCTATGGTCAATTAATATTTAAAAAGGGGGGCAGAAGCATAAAATGGAGTCAGAAGAGCTTCTCCAACAACTGGTGTTGGCAGATCTGGACAACTACACGCAAAAAAATGAAACTTGAGCACTAACTTACACCATACATAAAAATAAATTCAAGGTGGATAAAAGACTTAAATATAAGTCATGACACCATAAAAGTCCTAGAGGAGAACATAGGCAGGAAAATCTCAGATATTCCATGCAGCAGTATTTTCACCAATATGTCCCCTAGAGCAAGGGACATAAAGGAAAAAATAAACAAATGGGACCTCATCAAATCAAAAAGCTTCTGCATGGCTAAAGAGGACAGCATTAAAATGAAAAGAGAACCAACCATATGAAAAAACATATTTGCCAGTGATAATTTGGACAAGGATTTAATCTCCAAAATATATAAAGAACTCACACAACTGCACTCCAAGAAGACAAACAATCCAATTTAAAAATGGGCAAAACACCTGAACAGACACTTCTCAAAGAAGGACATACAGAAGGCCCAGAGACATATAAAAAAAATGCTCAGCATCACTAGCCATCAGAGAGATGCAAATTAAAACCACAATGAGATACCACTTCACATTGGTCAGAATGGCCATCATAAACAGATCAACAAACATCAAGTGTTAGTGAGGTGGTGGGGAAAAGGGAACTCCAGTGCATTGTTAGTGGGGATGCAGACTGGTTAAGCCACTATGGAAAACAATATGGAATTTCCTCAGAAAACTAAAAATGGAACTACCTTTTGAAACAGAAATTCTACTGCTGGGATTATATCCTAAGAATCCTGAAACACCAATTTAAAAGAACCTATGCACCCCAATGTTCATAGCAGCACGATTTACAATAGCCAAGTACTGGAAGCAACCTAGGTGCCCTTCAGTAAATGAGTGCATCAAAAAACTGTGGAACATTTACACAATGGTGTACTATGCAGCAGAGAGAAAGAAGGAACTCCTATCCTTTGCAACAACATGGATGGAACTGGAGAACATTATGCTAAGTGAAATAAGCCAGGCGGTGAAAGACAAATACCATATGATCTCACCTAATAGTGGAACCTAATCAACAAAACAAACAAGCAAGCAAAATACAACCACAAACATTGAAATAAAGAACAAACTGACAGTAGCCAGAGAGGAAGGGGGAGAGGGATAATAGGGAATAACAGGAGAAGGGCCATCAAGGAACATGTATAAAGGACATATGGACAAAGTCAAAGGCGGTAAGTTCGAGGTTGGCAGGCAGGGATGGGTAGGGTGAGGGGCGTATTCGGGTGAAAATGGAGACAAGTGTACCTGAACAAAAATAAAAATAAATAGATAAATAAATAAATAAATAAATAAATAAATAAATTTTTTAAAATGCCATCTACATGCTGACAACTCCCTTCCCTTGCCAGAACTTGTCTGAACTTTCCTTTCCTGAACTTCATACTCATGTATTCAATTTGCTATACTTCAGAGGTCCACTCAAGTATATATTTGATATCTGAAAATTAACATGAACAAAATGAAACCCTTGACATACATTCTCCATCCATGCCCACTGCTGAAACCTGGTCCTTCTATATTCCTATGTCAGTAAACAGCATTTCATCCTTTCAGTTGCTCAGGTCCAAAACCTTGATATTACTTTGATTCCTCTCTTCCTCCAATACTTTACAACCAATTTATCAGTAAATTCTGTTGACTCTCCTCCAAAATATAACTAAAATCTACCCCTTTTCACCACCTGCTTTACTAAGCACTCTGTTCCAAACCACTATCAACTCTTGCCTGGGTTATTCAAATACTGTCCTAACTAGTTTTCCTGCAACTGTTGTACCATTATAGTTTATTTTCAACAGAGTATACAGAATTTACTTGATGAAAATTAAAAATTGGGCCATGTTATTCCTCTGTTCAAAACTTCTTAATGGCTTCCCTTCTCCCTCAAAGTCAAAGCCAAACTTCTTGAAATAGCTTATAAGATCCTACATAATTGCCCCATTCACTTTGTTCCAGGAACTCTAGCTTCTTTTTCCTTTCTCCAATTTATCAGGCAGCTCCCACTTTAAGGGCTTTGCCCCAGATGTCCTCTCTGCACAGAGCAATGTTCACCCAGATAGCCCAGTGGTTCACTCCCTCTTCTCTTTCGGGTTTTACATACACAACTACACTATTTTATAGCTATTTAAAAAAAAAACTTTATCATGGGAATTTCAGTCACACAGAAAAGTAAGGAGAATGGTTTGATGAAGTGTCCATCCTCCAGTTTCAACAATCAACCACTCCTGGACAGTTTTACCCTGGACAGCACATACTTCCCATTCTATCTCTTTTGTTATTTTGAAGCAAATCTCAGATGACATTTCATTCTTAAATAGTTCTCTCTCTCTCTCTCTCTCTCTCTCTCTCTCTCTCTCTCTATATATATATATATATATATATATATATATATATATATATATATATAACTATATTACTGGAAATCCTAATAAGGTCTGCAATTTAGTTAATAGTAATATAACAGTATTGGTTTCCTAGCTGTGACAAATATAGCATGGTAATGTAAGATGCTAACATTAAGAGAAAATGGGTAAGAGAAATCTGGGAACTCTCTAGATTATCTTAAATTTTTTTGCAAATTTAAAACTGTTCAAAAAATTTTAACATTTTTGTGTGTGCTATCCATAATAATGACCCCCCCCCCACACACACAGATTTCTACATTCTCATCCTTGTTACTTATAAATATGTTAGGTTACATAGAAATGAAGAATTAGATTACAGATGGAGTTAAGATTACTAATAAACTGACCTTTGTTTGAGTGGAGATTATCCTGAATTATACAGGTGAGTCTAGTGTACTCCCAAGTTTCCTTAAAACTGCAAGAAGAAGGCAGAAGGAGAAAAAAAGATGTGACTATAAAAGAATGGTATAAGAGGTGCAACATCATTGGCTATGAATATAGAGAAAAGAGCCAAGAATTCAGAAAGCCTTTGGAAGCTGAAAAGGGCAAGTGAACAGATTATCCTCTAGAGAGAAGCTCAGAAGAGAACGTAGCCATGCTGATACCTTGATTTTAAGCCCAGTGAGACCCAGGTTGGACTTCTAACATGCAGAAATGGAAGGTAATAAATATGTGTGGTTTTTAAATTGAATTTATTGGGGTAACATTGGTTAATAAAATTATATAGGTTTCAGATATACAATTCTACAATATATCATCTGTATATTTTATTATGTGTTCACCACCCCAAGTCAAGTATCCTTCACCATTTATTCACCCTGTACCCTTTTACTTCCCCTCACCCCCCTTCTCTTTAGAAATCACCATACTGTTGTTTGTGTCCATTAATTGGTTTCTGTATTAGAAGGGTGAAGTAGATTTGTGTAGTTTTAAGACACTAAATTTGAGGACATTTGTTATATCAGGAATAGGAAACTAAATATATATATAATCTATAGTCATTAATACCACCCAGAAAAGTAGGTATCATCTTCATTTTATGGAAGAAAAAACTGGATTTCATAAAAACTAAGGTCACATAATAAGTAAGTGATGGAGTTGGGACTCAAACCAAGTTCTGACTCTTCCTTTTCATGTTCTATTATTGACATGCTACCTTTCTGGTTAGGGTCCAAGGTTAGGTCATAAAACCCTGTTTAACCCATAATATGACCAAGATATTGTATGTTTTCAAGTTTAAAAATAAATTTTGAAAAACAAAAGCGACTGTGGAGCCACTTTTAATTTGAAACATGAAAAAGAGTATTTTGAGGAGACATATTTAAATACTTTTAAATGCACATATATACATACAAATGTACATACAGTTTTCTTTCATGTTCTAATACCAGAAAATGAAATGCTGTATACTTGCACAAGTAGTGTTTGTTTATCTTGAAGGCTGTTTAAGGTAAATAAGATTTAATTAAGGAAAATGAGGTAGAGACTTTTGTGGAGAAGCTAAAGGTGACTTTGTGCCATTTTCCATGGTTTTAGAGATTGAGGGCACTGTTTTTTGTCATTGTTGTTGTTGTTGTTTTTTAATGTCTAATTTTACTTCAAAGCTTATGGATACAGATGCATCACTAGCGCTGCTCTTACCTAGCCTTGATCAGGATTGTTTTCAGCTCACAAAAGAACATTGCTTTCACTCAGAAACAACAACAAAAAAATTGCCCCAAGCCTCAAAGAAAAATTTCATAATCCATTTTGTTTACTCTCTATCTCCTGGCTTCTGTTTTTTTACCCTGTCTTTATCTTGGACTGTTTTTCTATCTTTGCTTATGGTATGGGTATATGTGTTTGGAGCTGACAAAGTACTTTCTTTTCCATTAACTCAGTTTGAGTTTGCTGTTCTCAAAAACCCTTTAAGGCAGATAAAACAAATATTACTATTAACATTTTTATAATAAGGAAACCAAAACTCAGAGAGATGGAGCTGGGATACAAATCCAAGAGAGTCTGAGTTAAAGTTAAGTTGTTTACACCACAGCCTTCTATTTTATCCCCAAATATGGTGTCACGCCCCACTGGAACCTAGTTGAGGAAAATGCTGTACCCAAAAGGGAAGAATTAGAGGAAAAAAACCCAGGAGAACAATGATGTTGTTTTTCTTATAGGGAGGGAAGGAGGAGGGGAGAGAGGGAGGAGAAAAAAGACAGTGCTTATGGGGTCTCAGGATGAGTGCATGGGTTGATCATCTCTGCCACTATGGATGGTAGATGGGGCAGATGGGGACCCAATATGAGAAGGAAAGGAGGTTCACAGTTGGCAGCATCAGAGGATAAAGTGGAAGGTAGGGAGGCACTTTATATATCAGGGATGTTAATAATTTGGGAGTATATAAGATGAGTCTGAGAAAATCCTAAAACAAACTTTATGCAAGCTATGTAAATCTCAAATGTAACTCTAAGAAATCTCCCTAGTTTCACTTTCTAGCTTATTTTTGCCAGGGCCTTTAGGTTTAAACCCCATTTTTACCCTTTAGTCACAGCAACCTCAAGGCTGACTCAAAGGTGTTTCAAGTTTATGCTTGCCAGGATTATTGAACCAAACATTGTTCACCACTTGGGCCCTTATGCTTAGGTCAGTTTAGCCAGAGTTGCTTCTTCTTAATGAGATGATTCTCATCTCTTCTGAGATGTTTAGAAATATATGCCTCAAATTTACTAAGTTTTCTTACTCTCTGTATTATGTTTCCACCAAACAAATGATCAAATGAGTACCCCAATGCAAAGTAGTCATCACTTTTCCTGGTACAAGGCTCATATTTTTCTAGACCTTAAGGTATTTCCCAAACTAATATCAGTACATCATCAACTTTATATGTTAGTTTTGTCTACTCAATTGAGATTTCCTTTCCATCTCCAGTATTACTGAAGGAGCACTTACAGCATCTGGATCATGGTATGATCTGTTTACTTTTTCCTTCACAAAATCTTGTGAAAATAAAAATGATAATCTTTATCCAAAGCATTTAGCACAGTGCTTTGTGATTAATTCTTAATATTAACTCTTAACATAATTTCTTTAATTTCTTAACATAATTAATTAATGCTTAACATAATTTCTTTAATTTCATGTCACCATACCCAAATTCATAGATTAATTTAAGGTGTTTTATTCCTGATGATATGTATAAATACCTAATCATCTTATAGTTTTTCCTATAAACAATTTAGCCCAAACATGGAATGAGGATTCTTATTATGTCAATTCCAGAGCTCTCTTCTCTTTCCTGGCTGTCCAGTTCTCCTCTGTTTTGTCCTAAACATCCTTTGTTGTACTTTGTAAGCTCCATATGACTTGAAGGACCAAAGCCCTCTGCTTATCACCTATACATTGATAATTATACTTGTCAAATAATTCACTATTTTATTTCAAAATTAAATATGTAAATTCTAAAATCCATATAGAACCATTTCAATATCAACCAGCCTCTAACCAGAATCACCAAGAAAAAGAGAGACAGGACCCAAATAAATAAAGTCAGAAATGAAAGAGGATAAATTACAACCAATACCACAGAAATCAGTCCCACAGAAATACAAAGTATTGTAAGAAATTACTATGAACAATTATAACCAAGAAATTTGAAAACCTGGGTAAAATGGACAAAATTCTAGAAACACATAATCTTCTAAAACTGAATCAAGAAGAAGCAGAAACCCTGAATAGACCAATAGACTAGTGAAATAGAAGCGGTAATCAAAAAAATCCCAGCCCTGCCTGGTGTGGCTCAGTGGATTAAGCACTGAACTGAGAACCAAAGGGTCACTAGTTTGATTCCCAGTCTGGGGCACGTGCCTGGTTTGTGAGCCAGGTCCCCAGTGGGAGGCACGTGAGAGGCAACCACACACTGATGTTTCTCTCCCTCTCTTTCTCCATCACTTCCCTTCTCCCTAAAATTAAATAAATAAATAAAACCTTTAAAAATAATGTTTAAAAAACTATATTATAACCTACTATAATCAAAATAGTCTGTCACTAACATAAGAACAGACACATAGATCATACACATAGATCAATGGAATAGAATAGAGAACCCAGAAATAAACCCATGTCTCTTTAGTCAATTAATATTCAATAAATGGGGTAGGAGCATAAAATGGAGTAAAAATAGCCTCTTCAACAAATGGCATTGGGAGACCTAGACAGCTATATGCCCCCCTCCGAAAGAGAAAGAAACTTGACCACCAATTTACACTGTACACAAAAATAAACTCAAGATGAATAAAAGACTTAAATATAAGTCATCATGGCATAAAAGTCCTAGAGGAGAATATAGGAAGGAAATTTTCAGATACTCCATGCAGCAATATTTTCACTAATATGTCCCCTCAAGTAAGGGATATAAAGCAAAGAATAAATAAATGGGACTATATCAAATTAAAAAGCATCTGCACAACTAAATAAAATATAATAAAATAACAGCAAAATGAAAAGGGAACCAACCATATGGAAAAACATAATTGCCAATGATACCTTGGACAAGGGTTTGATCTCCAAAATATATAAAGAACTCACACAACTCCAAACCAGGAAGACAAACAATCCAATTAAAAAATGGGCAAAGCACCTGAACGTCTCCAAGGAGCACATACAGAGGGTCTGGAGACATATGAAAGGATGCTCAGCATCACTAGCTATCAGAGATATGTGAATTAAAATCACAGTGAGATACCACTTCATACCAGTCAGAATGGCCATCATAAACAAATCAACAAACATTAAGTGTTGGCGCAGGTGGTGGAGGAAAGGGAACCCTTGTACAATGTTGTTGGGAATGCAG
This sequence comes from Micronycteris hirsuta, assembly GCA_004026765.1. Taxonomy (NCBI): domain Eukaryota; kingdom Metazoa; phylum Chordata; class Mammalia; order Chiroptera; family Phyllostomidae; genus Micronycteris; species Micronycteris hirsuta. Next base: position 38,381 of record PVJI01010557.1, read on the forward strand.
ACTGGTGTAGCCACTGTGGAAAACTGTATGGAATTTACTCAAAAAACTAAAAATGGAACTGCCTTTTGACTCAGAAATTGCACTACTGGGATTATACCCTAAGAATCCTGAGTCACTAATTAAAAAAAACCTATGTACCCCAGTTTTCATAGCAGGATTATTTACAATAACCAAATGATAGAAACAGCCTAAGTGCATATCAGTAAATGAGTGTATCAAAAAATTCTGGTACATTTACACAATGGAATACTACACAGCAGAAAGAAAGAAGGAACTCTTACCCTTCCCAACAGCATGAATGGAACTGGAGAGCATTATGTTAAGTGAAATAAGCTCAGCAATGAAAGACCAATGCCATATGATCTCACCTAATAGTGGAACCTAATCAACAAAACAAACAAGCAGGCAAACTAGGACCAGGGACATTAAAATAAAGAACAAAATTATAGTAACCAGAGGGGAAGCAGGAGGTGGGTAATGGGGGAAAGAAGAAGAAAGGTCAAGTCAAGGAACCTGTATAAAGGAACCATGGATGAAGACAATGAGGGGGAGGACTGAATGTGGGAGGTGGTGGTAGGTAAGCTAGGGGAGAGAAATGGAGGGAAAATGAGGACAACTGTAACTGAAAAACAATAAAAAAGGAGAAAAAAAATGTGCTGGTCAGTTTTATATGTCATAATGGCTACTTAACAGTCCCTGGTTATACCATTAAATATTAATCTAGATGTTGCTGTGAAGATATTGTGTAGATGTGGTTAATATCTATAATCAGTTGACTTTCTGTAAAGGAGATTACTCTAGATAATCTGGATGGGCTTTGTCCAATTATCAATAATTAGAAGAGCAAAACTAACATTTTCTTGAGAAATAAGAAATTCTACTTGTGAAATCCCCAGGAGATTCCCCTGCAGATTTCAGACTTGCCTAGCCAGCCTCCACAATCATCTAACCCAATTTATAGATAGATTATGATAGATAGATAGATGATAGATAGATACAGGCATATATAGATATATTAGCTATATAAACTATATTATACACACATGCAGCTATTCAAAACTACATTAAAAGGGAGACAAGAAGGAGGATGTTTGAAGCTGATACACTGACAAGGGAAGTTAATAGGAACAGAGGAGATGCCAGAATCACTAAGTCATTATCAAAAGGTTAACTTACGTTCAATGTAGTAAAGACAACTATGGGATACAATGCTTAAAGGAGCTTTCAAAATTCTGTTTGAATTTACTATAAAAATTATGCCTTCTATATTAAATGAAAGCTCAAGTTTAAAACCTGGGAATCATTCTGGGTTTTGTAGACTAAGTAAATTATTTTGTTCTTTATTCTAAGACAAATTGTGTACCATTTAAGTGTTTTGTGCAAGGGGTGGCATATTCAGATATGTGTATCAAAACAATCTCTCTGTCTCCTTTGTGACTATTGTACTGGAAAGAGAGATGAAAGTTAAAGTGGAGAGACTGAATAAGGAACTTGTAATGGTCCAGACCAAGTGAAAAAAGATGATGGCTGAAACTAGGGTTGTAGCAGCAGTGATAAAGAGAAGTGGGCAGAAGTATTTCTAGACTTCTGGCCAAGATGGAGGCATAGATAGATACACTGTGCCTTTTCGTACAACCAAAAGAAGGGCAACAACAAATTTAAAAACAAAAAACAACCAGAACTTACAGAAAATTGAACTGTATGGAAGTCTGACAATCCCGAAGTTAAAGAAGAAATATTCATCCAGACCAGTAGGAAGGGTGGAGACAGGCAGCTGGGCAGAGAGGACTCCTGGCAAGGCAGAAGTTGGAGGGACAGGGTGGGTGAGGTGGCATCTGGCAGATTGGGCAAGGAGGAGGCTGGCAAAGTGGGCAGTCCCACATTTGTGAGCGGATAAACTGGGTAGAACAACTGGGGAGTAAGACAGAATGCATAATCCAGGGTTCCAGTGCAGGGAAATAAAGTCTCAAAATCTATGACTGAAAAAACCTGTGGGGGTTAAGGGGATGGGAGAATCTCCCAGCCTCACAGGAGAGTTTGTTGGAGAGACCCGCAGGGTCCTAGAACGTAGAGAAACCCACCCACATGGTAATCAACACTAGAAGAGTCCAATTTGCTTGTGGGTGGCAGTGGAAGTGACTGAAAGCCTGCAGAGAACTGAGCAAGTGCCACTGTTCTCTCAAGGAACCCTCCCCCACATACAGCACCACAATGTAGCAATGTGGGTTGCCCTACCCTAGTGAATACCTAAGGCTCCGCCCCTTACTGTGTAACAGGTTCACAGAGAAAAAATGGCCCAAATGAAAGAACAGATCAAAGGTCCAGAAAAAATACAACTAAGCGATGAAGAGAGAGCCAACCTATCAGATGCACAGTTCAAAACACTAGTAATCAGGTAGCTCACAGAATAGGTTGAATATGGTCAAAAATTAGAGGAAAAACTGAAGGCTATGAAAAGTGAAATAAAGGAAAATGTACAGGGAACCAACAATGACAGAAAGGAAACCCTGACTCAAATCAATGGTTTGGAACAGAAGGAAGAAATAAACATTCAACCAGAACAGAATGAAGAAATAAGAATTAAAAAAAAAAAAATGAGGAGAGGCTTAGGAACCTCCAGGACAACTTCAAATGTTCCAACATTCAAATCATACGGTTACTAGAAGGAGAAGAGGAAGAGCAAGAAATTAAAAACTTATTTGAAAAAGTAATGAAGAAGAACTTCCCCAATCTGGCAAAGGAAATAGACTTCCAGGAAGTCCAGGAAGCTCAGAGAGTCCCAAAGAAGTTGGACCCAAGGAAGCACACACCAAGGCACATCATAATTACATTACCTATTATGAAATATAAGGAGAGAAGCTTCAAAGCAGCAAGAGAAAAGGAGAGAGTTACCTAAAAAGGAGTTCCCATTAGACTGTCAGCTGATTTCTCAAAAGAAATCTTGCAGGCAAGAAAGGGCTGAAAGAAGTATTGGAAGTCATGAAAGGCAAGGGCCTACACCCAAGATTATTCTATCCAGCAAAGCTATCATTTAGAATGGAAGGGCAGATAAAGTGCTCCCCAGAAAAGGTTAAGTTCAAGGAGTTCACCATTACCAAGCCCTTATTATATGAAATGTTAAAGGGACTTATATAAGAAAAAGAGGATGATCACATATATGAACAGTAAAATGACAACTTAGAACTATCAACAACCAAACCTAAAAACAAAAATAAAAACAAAAAGGAACTAAGCAAAAAACTAGAAAAGGAACAGGATCACAGAAATAGAGATCACATGGAGGGTTATCCGTGGGGAAAGGGAAGGGGGATGTGGGAAAAGGTACAGGGAATAAGTAGCGTAAATGGAAGGTGAAAAGTAGACAGGGGGAGGTTAAAATAGTATAGAATATGTAGAAGCCAAAGAACTTATGTGTATGACCCATGGACATGAACTAAAGGGAGGGGAGAATGCAGGTGGGAGGGGATGTGCAGTGTGGAGGGGAATAAAGGTGGAAAATGGAACAACTGTAATAGCATAATCAATAAAATATATTTTAAAAAATAAAAGGAAAGAAAATTTAAAAAGAGATAAGTGGGCAGATATAGCCATATTTTGCACATTGAAGTAATGGTTGGGAATCCCTGAAAGACTGGGGGTGAAAAAGTGAAATGCGTCAGTGATGACTTCTAGGTTTCTGGCTTGTGGAACAAGATAAAGTTGTCATTCACTGAGTTAGAGAACACTGGAAGAGGACCAGGTTTGGATGAAGAGGATGATAGAGAGAAAGAGAAAGGAAGAAAAGCATGAGTTCTTTTTAGGACCTGTTTCAACTGAAATTTCTGCAAAACACCTAAGAGGATATGTCAATTGGCAGCTAGATATATAAGAGCAGAGTTCTGGTCTGAAGATACAAATAGGTGAGTCATCTGCCTACAGGTGGTAATTGAAGCAGAAGCTGTAAATGAAATCACCTAAGGAGAGAGTATAGAGTGAGAAGAGATAAATAGCCTAGCATTCAGCACTGAGGACTTTCATTATTTAATGGCTGGATACATATGCCTGTTCATGATATCGGCTCTATAAATGTTTATTGAACTATCCTTACAAATATTATTCTGATATATCTGCTGCTGATGACAGAACCCATAGAGATACCAAACACATATCTTTAAATGCCACAGTGGATTGTAACCTGAAATATCTTCCATCTATCTGACACCAATACAGCCTCCCAACAGAGTTTTGTGATATTGCTGCCAAGTGGTGCTGAGCTTCATTCAAACTCTATCTGTTTCTCTCTTGCTTTCTTCTGCAGCGCTAGATTCAATCTATACAGGCTAGTTCATTCATGCACTTTCTACACTTCCCTTCCAAACTATACCAAGAGAAATTAGACAGCTACATTCATGGTATTAGGATTTTAAATAACATTGTTGTTTGTAAAACATGCATTGTACATTTTATAAAATGCACATTGGCATTTTTTACCTTGGTCACATCTCCCTGTCTTAAATGTATATCAAATGCCTACTCTTTTCCAGACCCTGTGGTGAATAGAAGAAAAGCAAAATATATTATTTCTACCATTGAGGAATTTTCTGTTTACTTAGAGAAACACAAACACTCATGACACAAGTGGAAAAAAAAGACCACATGAAGCAAGTGCATATCACACAGCATAGAGCACTAAAGTCTATTTAGAGTTCAGTGCAAAGAGTTCTAATTTACATTCACAGAATAAGGCACCAGAGAGACTTGATAGAGTTGTGCCACTCTCACAGCACCACTATTCTTGTTCCTAAGGGGAAGTGGACAAAAACCACATTTGACTAATATATACAGAAAACAATTCAATCTCACATAATAGAACTTTAACTTCTTTTAAATGATTTAGGTCACTTGAGAGTTTTACAAGTCAATTCCCAAATTAATTTAGCATTGATCTTCCAGTCAGGCTATTACAGCTAACGATAAACTCCCATTAAAAGAATTCAGATGAATGTGGCTGAGGAAAGGAATTCCTCATTTCTCACCCCGCTTGATTTTTCTGCAGTATGTGACACTGTTGGCCAGACACCCCTGCTCCCCACCCTAGACAGCACTACATTCTTATGGTTTCCTTCCTACCTCTCTTACTGCTCAGCCTCAAGCCCAGGATCTGGCACATAGCAGTCATTCAACAAACACCTTGAATATTCAATGCTTCTTAGTCTCTTTTCTACTGACTCCCATTTTTATCCAATACTTAAAGGTAATCATCCCCACCCAAGTTTCCATTTCTAGCCATCTTCTCCTATATTACACCTGCTCCTCATGAATGATCCCATCCACTCCCATGGCTTCAGTTTATACCTGTACATTTATGACCTCCAAATGTATATTTTATGTGTCCTCAAAACCCCATATTTTTAACTTCCTATAGGACCTCTCCTAAGTGTGTTTGAGGCCCTGAATTCAAGGTCAATATGTCTAAAACTGAACTCATTTTCTTTCTCTTTAAAGTTATATGCATATGAATATATTCCTATGTTATGAATGTAGGTTTACATCCTACTATCTCCACAGCCACTAGGGCTAAAAACTTGTAAAGTATCTTTAATCCCTCCCACTCCTGCATGTTTCCCCAAGGTTTGACCAGTTACCAGGTAATATCAGTTTTCCCTCTATGTTATCACTGGTCTCTGTCTCTTGTTCCTTGGCCTCACTGCCACTATGCCTTCAATGTTTATTGCCTGGATTCTTTATTTTTATTTCTATTTTTTTATTTTTTTAAGATTTTTTCAGTTATTCCATTACAGCTATCCCAAATTGCCCTCCTCTGCCCATCCCACCCTAACTCCCACAGTCAATTCCCACACTGTTGTCTATCTCCATGGGTCATTCAAACATGTTCATTGTCTAGTCCCTTCCCCTTCTTTCCACCATTATCCCTCTCTCTCTTCCCTTCTGGTCACTGTCAACCTATTCCATGTTTTCAGGCCTCTGGTTCTATTTTGTTCATTAGTTTATTTTGTTCATTAGATTCCTCTTATAGGTGAAATTGTATGGTATTTGTGTTTTACCAATGGGCTATTTTCAACAAGTTCTGGTGAGGGTGCAGAGAAAAGGGAACCCTAGTGCACGGTTAGTAGTAATGCATACTGGTGAAGCCACTGTAGAAAACACTATAGAATTTACTCAAAAAACTAAAACTGGAACTGCCTTTTGACCCAGTGCTTTTGCTGCTGGGAATATACCCTAAGAATCCCGAATCACCAGTTCAAAAGAACTATGTGCCCCTATGTTCATAGCAACACTATTTACAATAACCAAGTGCTAGAAACAGCCTAAGTGCCCATCAGTAGAAGAGTGGATCAAAAAACTGTGGTACATTTATACAATGGAATACTATGCAGCAGAAAGAAGGAAGTTCCCACTCTTTGCTACAGCATGGATGGAACTGGAGAGCATTATGCTAAATGAAAGAAGCCAGGTGGTGAAAGACAAATACCATATGATCTCACCTTTAATTGGAACCTAATAAACAAAACAAAGAAGCAAGCAAAATATAACCAGAGATATTGAAATATAGAACAAACTGAAAGTAACCAGAGAGGAGATGGGAAGGGGTAAGGGGAGGGAAAGGGGGAAGAGTCGTTGAGAAACATGTATACAGAGCACATGGACAAAGCCAAAAGGGGGTAGAATCGAGGGTGGGAAGTGGGGATGAAAAAAAAAACTGTGGTACATTTACATAATGGAATACTACACAACAGAAAGAAGGAACTTCTACCTTTTGTGACAGCATGGATGGAACTGTTATGCTAAGTGAATTCTTTTACTTTTTAGAGAGAGTGAAAGGTGGGAGAAAGAGAACAAGAGAAACATCAATGTGAGAGATAAACATTGATCAGTTGCCTCTCAAATATGCTCTGACTGGGGACCAAACCTGCAACCCAGGTACGTGCCTGGACCAGAAATCAAACCATGACGTTTGGCTTCGCAGCATGACACCCAACCCACTGAGCCACACCAGTCAGGGCTATTGCCTGGATTCTTGTCATTACTACCTCAGTATCATTCCCTACACAATTTTTATCTCTATTTTTACTCTGTTATCTCTATTTTTACTCTGTTATCAAAATAAAATGAAATCATATGACTCTCTTTCTGCAGAATCATTGTATTTATAAATCACTTTTTGGCTTCTGAAGTTCTTACATAAACTCTGTTTCAGTCCTGGCTGGTATGCCTCAGTGGATTGAGTGCAGGCCTATGAACCAAAAGGTTGCCAGTTCTATTCCCAGTCAGGACCCATGCCTGGGTTGCAGGCCAGGTCCCCAGTGAGGGGCAAGTGAGAGGCAACCACACAAACTCTGTTTCAGTTAAGAATGATTTTGGCTGCAGGTAATAGAAACCCTAGCTTACTTATACAAATAGAGGTCTATTTTTCTCATACAACAATAAGTCCAGAGGTAGATGGTTGTTAGCATTCATTTATTGGTGCCATCAAGAGTCCAGAGTCCCTTCCTATATTTCTGCACTGCTATCCATCCTCAACATGTTGGCTTTTCATCTTAATTGCTGCCAATTATTCAGCTGCAAGATGGTTATTAGAGCCCCAGGTATCATTTATGCATTCAAGGCAGAAACTAGGGTGCAGTTGACAGCATTAGCAATGTCTGTGTATTTTCTTCAGAAAAGAATAACTCTCTTAGAAGCCCCTCAGCAGTCTTTTTTTTTTTTAAGATTTCATTTATTTATTTTTAGACAGAAGGGAATTGAGGGAGAAAGAGATGGGGGAAACATCAATGTGTGGTTGCATCTCATGTGTCCCCCCTGGGGACCTGGCCTGCAACCCAGGCATGTACCCTGACTGGGAATCGAACCGGCACCCCTTTGGTTTGCAGCCCACGCTCAATCCACTGAGCTACATCAGCCATGGCTCTTTTTTTATGTATCATTAGCCATAAGTGTGTTGCTGTCCTATAGTCACCTTGAGCTCCAAGGGAGACTAAGCATATATTCGAATTTTCAAGCCTCTGTTGTAGATGCCAGCAAGGAAGAAAGGGACTGGGAATAGATGTTGGGTTATTCAGCCCACAGTGTCTGCCATATTACCCTTTCATTTGATCAGTAATGAACTTTATGAGTAAGATGATTATCTTCATTTTCAGGTTAAGGAAACTGAGGTCCAGAGAGGTTAATGTGATTTGTCCAAAGTGGTAGACTTATAGAAAACAGTTTATGATTTCTACTGAGAGCTTTACCACACCACTGCCATGTGAAATTAAGTCCTATCTCAGGAAACATTCCAAGCTCCAGGGAATTTAAGGCCCTCAGATATCCGACCCCAGTCTACCTTTCCTGATTTATCTCTCATGACACCCCTCCCCACTCCTTATGCACCATCCAAATTCTTGGTTGTCTCCTGATTGTGCTAGATAACTGTAGGCTGTCATGCCTTTTCATGTGCTGGTCCCTCAACTTGAAATAACCTTCCTTTTCCGCCCTTGCCCCAAGAACACCTTGAGGCTTTGTTTATTGAATTAAATTCTTATTCATACTTCAAGATCCAGGTAAATTCTACCTCTATGCTGAAGCATTCCTTTATTGCATAAGTCATAACTATGCATTATTTCTGCCAGAAGTCCCAAGTTCTATTAGAGCACATTATTTTACTCTGAGAGCTGGTTACTTTGTTATCTGCCTCCTTCATAAGCTCCTTGAAGGCTTCTGAGTCTTTTTTAACTTTGTACCCATGCCCTGAGCACCTGGGACAGCACCAAGCACAGAGAACAGGGCCAGCAAATGTTTTCTTTGTAACAGTTTATCACATATCATACAATTCACTCATATAAGGTATATAAAAGCTCCGTGGGTTTTCGTATATTCACAGAGCTGTACTACAATCATCACAATCAGTCTTACAATATCCTTGTTGCTTCAAAAAGAAATCCCATACTCTTTAGTTATCACTCCACAATTCCCCATTACCCCCTAGCCCCAGCCCTAAGCAACCACTGATCTATGTTTTGCCTGTATAGATTTGCCTATTCTGGACATTTCATACAAATAGAATCATGTAATATATGCTATTTCATGTTTAACTTTTTCACTTAGCATAATGTTTTCAAGGTTCATTCATGTTGTAGCATGAATCAGTACTTTATTGCTTTCTGTGGCTAAATAATATGTCATTGTATGGATATACAATATTATTTTGTCCATTCATCAGTGGAGGTACATTTGAGTTGTTTCCATTTTTGGCTATTGTGCATAATGATGCTATAAACAGTGGTGTAAAAATATATGTTTGAGACCCTGCTTTCAATTATTTTGCCTGTATTTCCAGAAGTAGAATTACTAGGTAATATAGTAACTTTATGCTTAACTATTTGGGGAACTGCAAGCCTGTTTTTCACAGTAGCTGTATCATTTTACATTCTCACCAGAAATGTATGAGGGCTTTGGCTTCTCCACATCCTTGCTAATGCTTGTTATTATTTGACTTTTTGGTTATAAGCATCCTAGTGTATGTGAAGTAGTATCCCATTGTGGTTTTGATTTTCTTTTCCCTGATGACTAATGATGTTGAGCATAATTTTATGTGCTTGTTAGCCATTTGTATATCTTTGGAGGGATAACCTGGAGGGGAGAGAGAGAGAGAGAGAGAGAGAGAGAGAGAGAGAGAGAGAGAGAGAAAAGAGAGCAGTTAAGAATGGGTGGAAAATATTTGTTAATTTCACATAAATTTAAGATAAGTGGTAGTTATTATGGAGAGAAGACAAATTTGGGTGATAATTAGGAAGCATGGAGAGTATTTGGTGTTTGCATCAATGTAGGAAAAAAAGGGTAGGAGTATAAAGGATTCTAACTTAGACAATTAGGTGAATTATGGAATCATTAACAAGAGAGGGGATATAAAATGTTTGAGAAAACATAACTTTGTTTAGGACTGTTTGAACTTGGATTGCTCACAGTCCATTCATCTACAGCAGTTTAGACAGTATTTAGAAGGAAGGATTTACAGTTTGAAGATTAGGGAGAAGAGGTCTGGATTAGATTTAATTATGGCTACCTAGAGATGAAAATTGAAGCTATAATAACAAATGAGATAGCTTAATGAGAGAACAGAGAGTAAGAACAGGGTGTTAGGAGTAAGTTCTGAGGAACAAGAGTTTCCAAGAGGCAAAAAAAGGAAGAACACATACACAAGACTGGTAGAGTGTGATGGGGAAATAAGCTCAAGAAATAAAAATTTAAAGAATAAGAGAGAAATTCAAAAGAACCAGATACTACCAAGAGTTCAAGTAGGACGAGAATGGAGAAAAGACCATTGGCGTTTTCAGTTAAATAGTATTTGGTCATGGCTAGGTTTAAGACAATTTCAGTTGATAAGGAGAAAGCTGAAAAGTGACTGAAGAGCAATTATGAAGGTATAACGATGAGGTAATACACTTAAGAAACTTGGTGAAGGGATGAGCAAGGAGGTAGTTGTAAGAATAAAATGAGTTAAAGTGAGATAATCTATGTAAGAGCTCTGTTTTAAAAAAAGAACAGGACAGTCATTATTCTGTTAAGCAAGGGCTATTCTGCACAAAAGATAAAAGACAGTCCCATCTGCAAGTGAATGAGTCATTAAATAAAGGAAATGAAGTTCCTGTTTTCATGGAAGTGGCAGCACTGTCTATTCAGGTATGTTTCCAGGGATCTAATTTAAAAATTACTCCCTCAGGTTGATTTGGTAGCTTTATTCAATACCCAGAGTAATAGAGGGCAAAAAGGTATTGTGTTAGGCAAAAGATCATGAGCTTGTAACTGTCTTTTAATCTAGGAAACTGAACACTCTATACATATAAAGATCAAGGGCTTGATGACTTTATGTATTAAGTTGATCTTGATATGATATAATGTTGACTTTGCCTTGGACTCCCAATGAATCACAAAGCAACTTTATCAAATCACACATTACCTGCTAAAATCCTCAACAAAATATGAGCAAACCAAATGCAGCAAAACAATAAAAAGATCATACACCATGATCAAGTAGGATTTATTCCAGGGATTCATGGATTGTACAATATTCATAAATCAATAAATGTAATATACCACATAAACAAAATGAAGGATACAAATCACACGATCATATCAATACATGCAGGAAAAGCATTCAATAAAACCCAGTACCCATTTATGATAAAAAAAAAACCTCTCAGCAAAGAAGAACCCAAGGGATCAAACCTCAACATAATAAAGGCCATCTATGAAAAACCCACAGCCAGTATCATACTCAATGGGCAAAACTAAAAGCATTTCCCATGAGAACCAAAACAAGTCAGGGGTGTCTGCTCCCACCACTCTTATTCAACATAGTACTATATGTCTTAGCCACAGCAATCAGGAAATAAAAAGAAAAAAAATGCACCCAAATTGGAAAGGAGGAAGTTAAACTGTGATTATCACATCTGGCATGTTATTGTATGTAGAAAACCCTAATTTCCACAAAAAACTATTTAACTTAATAAATGAATTTAGTAAAGTATCAGGATGCAAAATTAACATTCAGAAATTGATGACATTTCTGTAATAAACTATCAGAAAGAGATACTAAGGAAACAATCCCACTTACTACTGCAACAACAACAAAAGGTACCTAGGAACAAATTTAGCCAAGGAGGTAAAATACTTGTACACAGAAAACTACAAGATACTGAAGAAAGAAATTGAGGAAGATACAAATAAGAGGAAGCATATACCATCTTCATGAATTGGAATAATTAACATCATTAAAATGTCCATATTACCCAAAGCAATCTATAGATTCAATGCATTTCTTATTAAAATACCAATGGCATATTTCACAGATGTAGAATAAATATTATAAAAATTTATATATATGTAACCATAAAAGACCCTGAATAACCTCAGCAATCTTGAGAAAGAAGAACAAAGTTAGAGGGATCACAATACCTAATATCAAACTATACTACAAAGCCATTGTAATAAAAGAGCTTCATACTGATCTATAAGAACAGGTATATAGATCAATGGAACAGAACAGAGAACCTAGAAATAAACCCACACATATATGGTCAATTAATACTTGACAAAGAACAAGAGCATACAATGAAGTAAAGATAGTTTCTTCAATAACAGGTTTTGGAAAAAATAGACAGGTACCTGTAAAAAACGAAACTATATCAACAACTTACACCATACACAAGAATAAACTCAAAATGGGTAGAGGACTTAAATGTAAGTCATGAAACCATAAAAATCCTAGAAATAGATACAGACAATAAAATCTCAGATGTCTCTTATAGCAATATTTTCATAAATATGTCTCCTAGGGGAAGGGAAATAAAGGAAGAAAATTTAAAAATAGGACTACATCAAACTAAAAACCTTCTGCATGGCAAAAGAAACCATCAACAAAATAAAAAGAGAACTCACTGTATAGGAGAAAATATCCATCAATGATATATCTAAGGAGTTAATTTCCAAAATATATAAATAATTTATACAACTCCACACCAAGAAGACAAACAATCCAAAGGACTTGAATAGACACTTCTCTAAAGAAGACACATAGATGACCCATAGACATATGAAAATATGCTCAATGTCACTAATCATCAGAGAGATGCAAGCTAAAACACAATGAGGTATTACCTCACACATGCCAAAATGGCTACCAACAATAAATCAACAAACAACAAGTGCTAGGGAGGATATGGATAAAAGGGAGCACTAGTGCATTGTTGGTGGGAAAGCAGATGGTTTAGCCACAGTGGAAAGCAATATGAAATCTCCTCAAAAAATTAAAAACAGAACTGTCTTTTGACCCAATGATCCCACTGCTGAGTATATGCCCTAAGAATCCCAAAACACCAATCAAAAGAATATATGCACCACTGTGTTCATAGAAGCATTATTTACAATAGCTAAGATCTGGAAACAGCCTGCATACCAATCAGTAGATGAATAGTTTAAAAAGTTGTGGTACATTTCAACAATGGAATGCTATGCAGCCATCAAAAAGTATGGACTCTGGAAAACCAGACTTTCAGCCAAGATGGGGTATAGGTAGACACACTATGCCTCCTCGCATGACCAAAAGAAGGACAACAAATTTAAAAACAAAAGCAAACAGAACTTACAAAAAATCAAATTGTCTGGAAGTCTGACTACCAAGGAGTTAAAGAAGAAACATTCGCCCACACCAGTAGGAGGGGCAGAGATGGACAGCCAGGAAGAGAGCACTTGTGGCAAGGTGGTGGCTGGAGGATCAGGTAAGGTGGTGGCTGGCAGTCCCACAAATGCATGCCAGAGAGTCCCAAAGAAGTTGGACCCAAGGAGGAACACCAAAGCACATCATAATTACATTACCCAAGATTAAAGATAAGGAGACAATCTTAAAAGCAGCAAGGGAAAAGGATACAGTTGCCTACAAAGGACTGCCCATAAGACTGTCAGCAGATTTCTCTAAAGAAACCTTGCAGGCAAGAAGGGGCTAGAAAGAAGTATTCAAAGTCATGAAAGGCAAGGGCCTACATCCAAGATTTCTCTATCTAGCAAAGCTATCTTTTAGAATGGAAGGGCAGATAAAGTGCTTCCCAGATAAGGTCAAGTTAAAGGAGTTCATCACTACCAAGCCCATATTATATGAAATGTTAAAGGAAATCATCTAAGAAAAAGAAGATCAAAAATATAAACAGTAAAATGACAACAAACTCACAACTATCAACACTTGAACCTAAAGAAACAAAAACAAACTAAGCAGACAACTAGAACAGGAAGGGAATCACAGAACTAGAGATCACATGGAGGGTTATCAGCAGGGAACAGGAGGGGGAGAAAGGAGGGAAAGGTACAGGGAATAAGTAGCATAAATGGTAGGTAGAAAATAGACAGGGGGAGGTTAAGAATAGTATAAGAAATGGAGAAGCCAAGGAACTTATATGTATGACCCATGGACACAAACTAAAGGGAGGGAATGTGGGTGGGAGGGGAAGTGGCAGGGTGGAGGGGAATACGGGGGGGATGGGACAACTGTAAAAGCATAATTAATAAAGTTTATTTTTTTAAAAAGGAATGGACTCTTACTTTTTGTGAGACAGTGTGGATGGACCTAGGAAATATTTTGCTATGTGAAATAAGCCAGTCAGATAAAAACAAAATACCATATGTTCTCACGTACATGTGGAATCAAATAAATAAAATAAACTGATGAACAAAACAGAAACAGAGGCCACATGGAACAGGCCGACAGCTGTCAGAGAAGTGGGCAGGAGGGACTGGATGAGAAAAGATGAAGGGATTAGCCAAAGAACATATATACATAACCCATAGACAGAGACAACAGTGTGGTGATGGCCAGAGGGAAGGGGTGCCAGAGGATGGGTTCAGTAGGCAATTGAGGAGAAAACTTGGATATGTGTAATAGTGTCAACAATAAAAAATAAATTAAAAAATCATACCTCATAAACTCTTTAGTAGCAAGAGAGAGAAAAGAGACCTGATGCAACCTAACCTAAGAGTTTTCAGGGACAAAGCTGGGGGGCAGGTGGAGAGAAACGTATTGCATAAAAATATCAGGTAATGGCAACTAAGAATCTTAGTAAACTGGACATTATGACCCCTGTCACTAGTTTTCTGCTATTTCAATGTTCTCTAAAGTACGGAAGATGAATTACTCTGACAACAATTGACTAAGCCTCTCCACATCCATTCAACCTTTTTATCCTAACAAGTCCACAAAGTAGATTATGCAGTGATTATAGTCCAGTTTTGCAGTTGCAGAAAATAAAGTTCAGGAGTAAGTCACTTATCATCATGGCCCAGACGATAAGTAATAAACCCCAGGTCTCATGACTCTGAATCCAACATTTACTTTGCTAAGTACACAGCCAGTCTAAATGAATAGCTGACAAATGGTTCTGCGGTCCCAATGGCTACACAGGTATAACACTAAGTAGGTGGAAACAGGTGATCAAAGATATTTTGGGGCCTGTCTGTAAAGCCAGAATTTTGTTCCTTAGAGTTAACTTTTCTTCCTGAACTGCGTATCACTCACTTACATTCTTGGTGCATTATGTAAAGATTATTTTTAAAGATAGACAGTCTTGTCCATGCTGTACCCATGTCTGATTTTCTGAACAATGCTCCTTGATAAATCTTCCTAGGTTTCTTACTCATCTACCCCCCGCCACACATTCAGCTGAGAAAAGTCACCACACCTATGAATCTAACATTCTGAAATTTAAATTGCAATTTGGACTTATTCCCATGTCTATTATTACTGTTGGGATGTAAGATTAAGGAAAATGAACACATTAGAGAAATGAATTCAGCATAATGAAGGTCATTTTCCATTGTGAATGTCCACTGTACAATACTTTGGCTAGCATTACAGACAAATACCATGCAATAGAATTTCTTCTGATATCAAGTTAGCTTCTTGGCAGACTAAGGCAGCTCATTAATTACCTTGGATCTCTTTCTACATTTGTGATTCAACTCTAGATGTTGGATAGCACATGATCTGGCCTTTGTGAGATTAAAATCCACACTGCTGTTTCTGTACAAATCCTGATTATCAAGAGGAGATAATCAGGACTCCTTCTTAAGACCTGACTCAATTTTTCCCTGAATTAATAACCCTGTTTCAGGATTAGTCAGGAAATGAAAAAAGAAGGAATGTGGGGAAGAATAGGGAAGAGACAGAGAGGAAGAGGTAAAGGAGACAGATCTCAATTTTACGTTAAGAGTCGCAGTTGTGAAGAATACTTTAAAATGACCTAAAATAGAATACAGAATGTTCATATAAAAGTCTTGTGTGACATTATTGTATGTGTGTATAATGATGATAATAGATTTCATTTTGCTTAGTTGATTTCCTAAGGTTCTTTTTTAATAACCTAAGATTTTATTTTCTGAGAATTTACTCCTACTAGCTGAAGCAAAATTAGAAGCTCAAGAGGTTCTTCCTCTGACAACCCACCTCTCTACTTCTAGATATTTGCCCCATCAAGCCCATCTTGCACATTTCTACCAGTGATCTTCCCAAGAACAAATCTGATCATAATACTTTTTTGCTTAAATGCTTCAGTGGCTCAACCACCCACTCACTCCCACACACCCTATCCCCTAGTCATACCAAATTAATAAGCCACTCTGAAAATACAGTTACTCAGTGAGTGGTCCATTTATTAATCTGTATTCTTTGGGTTTGCTAATTATAAAAACTTAACTTGGGGAAGCTTAGATAAAATGGAACAGTTAATGAAAGGATACTGGAATAAAGCTGAGGGATCTGGTTTTCTGCATGAACATAGCTGTATCTCATAAACAATTGAACCTAGAGGAACACCATCTCTCTCTCACCTCCACTCCTGTCCTATCTCTCACCCCAGCTTTTGCCTTTACTTTAACTTTATTCTTTTTCACTGCATATCAGCATCCTGTACATTAGGGGTGTACAACCCATGGCCCACAGGCCACATGAGGCCCAGGATGGATATGAATGTGGCCCAACACAAAATCATAAATTTACTTAAAACATTATGAGATTTTTTGTGTGATTACATGTCACAATGTATTTAATGTGTGGCCCAACTCTTCTTCTTCCTGTATGGCCCAGAAACACCAAAAGGATGGACACTTGTGCCTAAATGATGAAAACTGTGACCATCAACGTCTCCTGCATTTCACCTGTTACAACACCAACCAAAAAAAAGACACTAAATCTATTTATTCCAGTTTAAAATACACTAGAGACTTCTGTTCAAGATGACAGCATAGATAAATGCAGCACTCATATCCTCCCACAACCACATCCAAATTATAACTAATTTTGGTAAATAATGGTTAAGGATGAAGAATCAGAACTAGCAAACTTTTAAAAAATATGTCAATAAACAATAGTTTTTAAAAAATTAAAGCTAAACTACAGAACAACCATCATTCAGAACTGCCTGAATCCTAGCTGAAGGGAAGTCCTACAACTAGGTATTTAAAGACGAAACCACATTGAGACTGGTAGAAGGTGTGGAGATGTGAAATGGCTGGTCTCACACCCCTACGTGGCAGATAAAAATCAGGAGGGAAATCTCAGCTTCAAAGGTTATCCCTGAGGATTGAAGGGTCCAAACCCCACACCAGGCTTCCCAGCTCAGGGTTCCAGGGCCAGGAAGAGAAGTCCCCATAACTTCTGGCTATAAAATCCAGCAGGGATTGTGGCAGAGTAAGACAGAGGGCTTCTGTAGTCCCAGGCAGTTCCTCTTAAGGGTTCTACATACACACTTGCTCCGACTCACTCTCTCTGAGCTCCAGCACTGGGGCAGCAGCTCAAAAGGAACCAGGGACACTTGGGGAGGAACTGAATTGTCTGGCATCAGGGATAGAGCTGAGGGTGCAACTTTCTGATAGACAGAAGTGTTGGCAGAGGCTATTCTTCCTTTTCTGAGATGCTCCTACACACACACAGAGCTGGCAGGTGAGTGCCATATCTGAGTCTCCATCAACTTGGCTTGCACTGTTTGTCCCTCCCCACACAAATTATGAGCCCACCCAAGCCATTTCTAGTTAATTTTCCATACATTGGCCTCTCTTGCCTCATGCTTTGGACTTTCCTGAAATCTCTCAAACAGTCAGCATCCACTGAAAAACATTTAATGAATTATTACTGTGCTAAGTGCTAAGGATACAGAGATTAATTAAATAAAGTATCTGCCCTGAAGCACACACTCTAGCAGGAAAGCAGACATGGAGGGAAATAAATTGTCACCATTTCAGATAATGAGTATGCAAAAGTGTACAGATTGCTGAAGGAGCCCAGAAAAGGTGATTATAGATGGGTGTCTGGTGTTGGGTTAGAACTCCTAGGAAACAACTTTATATCTAATCAATTGTAATGTACATGAGATCACTTATCTTTAACAGTTTCCTTATAAGCTTTTGAGACTCCAAAAATGAGTGAAAGAAATGAAGAGAGGCAATTTCCTCTTTTCAATTGTTTTCCTCAGGAGTACTATTCAGTGTACTAACTCTCTTCCTGTCAGCTCCTTGTGGATGCACTCCACCTCTCCCTTCCCCAGCCAGCTCTCTGCTGCCTCATGATCAATTTCAGGAGCGAGGGTCACACTGCTCTTCCTCCTCCTTGCACAGCCCTGTTTTATGGAGCACAATAGCCAGGAAATCAGGCAGTCAACTAAAAGGACCTTATAACTGGGACCTTCTACCAAATTATTCATCCTCTGATGATTTTAATTTTTTAAATATTATTGGATGTTGTATTGAGACCTGGAATATATCCTCTGTAAAACTACTTTGTAGACAGTTAAACTCTACTCTAATTTGCAGTTGTGATTTGGCTGAGACATCAAATAGATTTTGCTTCTCAGCTATTGTAAATAACCTGAGCATGAAAGACGTCTGGAAAATCAGGCAGCTTGAAGTGCTACTTCCCCTTCCATGGTCCTGATTTGTAACCAGTAGTTTTGTACATTTTAGTTCACTACAGACTCTGGCTATGCAAACCTCTTTGTTTATCAACTGATAAGTATGCAGGAACCTATACTTCAAAGGTTCCAAATGCCATGGGAGAGCAACCAGGTCAGCAATGGAGAGAGAAGAGAGAAGTGCCAAGTGGCATTTATCATAGGTAAAACAACAACAACAAAACAAACAAACAAACAAACAAAACAAAAAAACCCAAGAGGGTTTTACTAACGGTTTGATATTTTTTTAGAAATTTCATTTCTCATCACAGACATCCCTTCAGAATCCAGTCACAGCTTCATCATGTGAACATCCCCACACAGCTATTATTGGGAACTGGACAAGCAAATCACATGGATTATGCAATCTTAACTCTCAAGTAGGCATAAAAGTACTTTCAAGGACTCTCTTGATGCTGAGCTTAGGGCATTTTGACTCTGCCTAAGATACTGGGAGAAGTACCAATACCTGTGACAGAGCAAGGAAGGCAAGATTTGGCCCGGAACATGGCAGCTAAACATAGCATTTGAAGGAAGCTGCATTAAGCACTTCACTTGCTCATCAGCATTCAAGTGGTGAGAACTAAATGTGTGATTTCAACAGAGTCCTTAGGTTGAAATACCCTGGGTAGCTAGTCAATCAGTTCACACACAAAATTGCAATTGGCCATTATGCTATATTCTGCTATCATAGTGGTTTGTTTTTTACTTTTTCTTTTTAATAATTTTTATTGTTATTCTATTACAGTTGTCCTAATTTTCCCCCTTTGCATTCCTCTGTTCATTCCACTCCCTGCTCCCACAGTAAATTCCCACACTGTTATCCATGTCAATGGGTCATTCATACATGTTCTTTGTCTAGTACCTTCTCTTTCTTTCCACCATTAATCCCCTCCTCCCCACCTCTGGTCACTTTCAGTCTGTTCTATGTTTCCACGCCTGTGGTACTATTTTGTCTATTCATTAGATTCCTCTTATAGGTGAAATGATATAGTATTTGTCTTTCACCACCGGACTTATTTCACTTAGCATAATGCTCTCCAGTTCCATCCATGCTGTTGCAAAGGGTATAAGATCCTTCTTTCTCTCTGCTGTGTAGAATTCCAATGTGTAAATGTACCATAGTTTCTTGATCCACTCATTTGCTGAAGAGCACATAGGTTTCTTCCAGCACTTAGCTATTGTCAATTGTGCTGCTACAAACATTGGGGTGCATAGGTTCCTATGACTTAGTGTTTCAGGATCCGTAGGGTATAATCCAAGCAGTGGGATTGCTGGGTCAAAAGACAGTTCCACTTTTACTTTTCTGAGAAAATTTCATACTGTTTTCCATAGTGGCTATACCAGTCCACATTCCCAACAACAGTGTACTCAGCTTCCCTTTTCTCCACATCCTATGAAACACTTGTTGCTTGTTAATTTGTTTATGATGGCCATTCTGACTGGTGTGAAGTGGTTTTTCATCATGGTTTTAGTTTGCATCTCTCTGATGGCTAGTGATGCTGAGCATTTTTTCACATGTCTCTGGGGGCTCTGTATGTTGTCCTTGGACTAGTGTCTGTTCAGGTCCTTTGCTCATTTTTTAATTGGGTTGTTTGTCTTCCTGGAGTGGAATCATGTGAGTTCTTTATATATTTTGGAGATCAAACCCTTGTCCAAGGTATCATTGGCAAATATGTTTTCCCATACAGTTGAAGCATATACTGTGTTCATGGATTGGAAGAATCAACATCATAAAAATACCCATATTACCCAAAGCAATTTATATATTTAACCAACCCTTATTAAAATACCAGTGACATATTTCATAGATATAGAACAAATATTTCAAAAATTTTATATGGAACTGTAAACAACCCCAAATAGCTGCAGCAATTTGGAGAAAGAAAAACAAAGTAGGAGGGATTACAATACCTGATATCAAACTATATTACAAGGCCACTGTAATCAAAACAGCCTAGTACTGGCATAAGAACAAATACATGGACCAATGGAACAGAATAGAGAGCCCAGAAATAAACCCAAGTCTCTATGGTCAATCAATATTCGACAAAGGGGGCAGCAGCATAAAATGGAGTAACAATAGCCTCTTCAACAAATGGTGTTGGGAGAGCTGGATAGTTACAGGAAAAAAACTGAAACGTGACCACCATCTTACACCATACATAAAACTAAATTCAAGGTGGATAAAAGACTTTAATATAAGTTGTGATGTCGTAAAAGTCATAGAGGAGAACATAGGCAGGAAAATCTCAGACATTTCCACACAGCAACATTTTCACCAATATGTCCCCTGGAGCAAGCGTTATAAAGGACAGAATAAACAAATAGGCTCTCATCAAAATAAAAAGCTTCTGCATGACTAAAGAAAACAGCATTAAAATGAAAACAGAACCAACAGTATGGGAATTTTATAGAAATTCTGCTGTGAGCTTCCGTTGGTCCAGGGATGTGGTCAGATTCTTGAAGACCTCAGTTAGCTGGGACATGGAGCCTACGGGACTCACCCCCTGCAATAGGTGGTGTTCCTTCAGGTACTGCTCCAGCTTCACTCTCTGAGGAGCTCTGCCATGTCATTTTTGGCAATGAGCTTGCTAGACAGCTGCTTGACGAGCTTGGGGATCCATTCCCACTAGCACTTGGAGCTGCAGTGCTCGATCTCCATCTCTGTCCACAGGCAAGGCTGGCCCCACAGCCATGCAACTACTGCCACAGGCTTGGGTTTCGGGGGTCCGCAGTATAAGGGAGCGCTGGCTGGGGAAGGGGAGGGGCTACCACATTATTTCAAAGTAAATCTTGTATAACCTTATCTATAAATATGTTAAGAAACAGATTCATTTATTTTATTTTATTTTTTTATTTTTTTAATTAATTTTTTTGTTTAATTACAGTTATTTGCAGCCTCTCCCCTCCCCCCTCCCTTCCCCTCCCGTCCCACCCCCCAACCTCCCACCTCCCCCTTAGTTCTGTCCATGTGTCCTCTACAGTGATTCCTG